>JARVGS010000761.1:28965717-28977349 GCA_031762315.1 Hypsolebias antenori | reverse complement strand
GTGTTTTGAGTTAATTAGCTGATTAGACTGTGGCACCAGGTGTCTTCAATATTGAACCTTTTCACAATATTCTAATTTTCTGAGAAACTGAATTGGGGGTTTTCATCAGTTGTCAGTTATAATCATCAACATTAAAAGAAATACACATTTGAAATATACCAGTCTGTGTGTAATGGATAAATATAATATACAAGTTTTACTTTTTGAATAGAATCACTGAAATAAATCAACTTTTTCGTGATATTCTAGTAGCACCTGTAATTCTTAGATGGCCACCACAGCCAACCGACCTTATAAATCATAAAAATGGCTAAAGCTCAGCCAATTCTACGTGCTCTTAGCTAAAATTAAGTGTGTTGGGAGCTCAGTATCAACCCCATTCTCTGAGCATGATACACTGTGCAATATTAAAACTTTGACACTGTTGGTGTCAAACCAGTTTATCTGTAAATTATCTCAGGAAACATAGGGTTTTTCAGAAAGATTTCCTGAAAAGTAACAGGACGTACATCTAAAACTAATTAACTTTTAGAGTCAGCCTAATTCAAGCTAAGTCAACTGATAATGTCAGTTTTACAGTTAATTAAGTAAAATTTGGTGTAGAAGTAGCTGAAAGTCATCTTTGTCAAGTTTGAGTACTTTGTAATTTTATTATTTTAAGTTCTAATCATCTTGTGAACGTTGTTCGTTACTTTCAACAGAAAGAAGCAGAAACAAACAGAGATGAAGAAATGGGCAAATATTTGAGTTACTTAAGAGATTGTGGTTTTGTTCCAAGTCTGCAAAAAATAATAAAGAGAAGCTAATAAAACATTCACCATCGCAGCAGCTTGCAGGAACAGATCCTTATATTTGTTTTCTTCACATGAAGATTAACAATTTTTTTGCACTTTGGTTACAAATATGTAATCTAGTCTGATTACATATTGACTTATACTGTTAACTAAATCCATGGGTCCATTTTATTATTTAACGTTGCAACATTTTTTAAGTTTACTCTAACATATTAAGTGTAGCGCCCAAACACTGAAAATCTCTTATCTTGTTCTAAAATATTTCAACACTTCAACACATCTCTGGTGATTAATTAGTAATTTACTGTTAATTAGCTCAAAAGCAGCTGATAAAACTAAATCTATTGTATTCAAATAAATTACTTTATGACTTTGCTCTTGTAACTCAAAGGGACCACATTTAGAGTGATTTTCTTCCATTTTTAATTTAAATACAGATTAAAAAAAATTGGTTATCTCAATTAACTATGACTCACAAAAATGTGTAGATATGCACAAGTCACTGTTTTGTTTTACAGATGATCAAGCAATCTATGACAACTGTAATTACACTTTTTAAAATATATCTGGGCTGTCTAGATGCTTATTATTTGTAATTTTTGTTATGCAGGCATAAAAATCTAGACCTTTTTCTCCAAATCTTTATTTAGAACTTTACTTCAGTTACAACAGTCTCAAAAAATACACATTGAAGAACATATCAAAGAAAGAGGATAAAAGTAGGCCTAAACAATAAAATACAGAAATAAATAAATGAGACTGAGTCAAGATATAGTTTTACATCCATTACAAAGAGGTCAGAAAACGGTTTCCTATGCATTATTTTACCTTTATGGATATGGAACTTAGCAAGAAACAAGATCAGATTGATAATAAATATGGAGAGGAGTCTTTCATCTTGAACTCTAGGACACCAAACAGAACATTTTCAAAATGGAGAAGAAAACCTGGTTGGATGTTATTTGATATCAGAGCAACAATGTCAAGTCATCTTTATTTATAGATCACAGTTAAAACAGATAAACTGCTATCAAGGTGCTTTACAACAAACATGAAAATAAATCAACAAACAGAAAACTGTAACACACACTAATGCTAACTATGATGTCCTTCCAAAAGTCCACCATGTACATTTCCAAAAACGATTAATGTTTCTGGGTAACGCTTACAGAAAGAACAGGAAAATATCAATATCAGTTTTGTAAGTTGCAACATCTGTAGAATAAAATCTGTGAAAATGTTTTTATGTTGCATTCAAGTGCCGAGGACAACGGTGGTAATTCGAAGCTTCTTGCTACATTTTAATCGCTGATGATACAGTGTAATGATTTATAACAAACTAAATTTAGCTTTAACGCATATATTGGGTATTAATAGGGTTATATAGTTAATTTAGTTATTTTTTTAATATTCCTCAACTGCGGTTGTTTATTTTCTTGAGGCTTCACGTGACTATCCCTGTATTACAAGAAGCTGTATTTACCGAGCAGCGCCTGAACGCGTTATTTGGCAGGCTCGTGAAGAAAGTCCAAGCGGCGGAGCGGCTGCGGTTCGTAGAGGCGAGCGGAGGCGTGGCGGGCGGTCCTCCTGGGATAATATGAAAACTGAGAGGCTCGAAAGTCTCCGGAGAGAAAACAAACTTAGTTTGAGCTGACGAGGACCTCTCCACCTCCGCGGAGCAGCTGGTAAAAAGTGATAAACGTTATCTCCACGCGCCGCGAACTCCTACAGTTGACGTTCTTCTTCTCTGGTTTATATTCTGTAGCTAGTTCTTCTTCTTTGCTGCTTTTCAGATATAACGGTTCAGTGCGTGCGGGATCCAGCGGGGTAACGGAACCAGAATGTCCCGGGAGGCGGTGAACGGGGTCTCGTGCGGGGACAGGGTCCTGACTCTGGACACCATGAACCCCAACGTGAGGCGGGTGGAGTACGCGGTGCGGGGCCCCATCGTGCAGCGGGCGGTGCAGATAGAGAAGGAGCTCCGAGAGGTAACGTTAGAAATAAATAAAATAAAAATAAAACACGAGCAAAGTTTGGAGCGTGGGAAGAAAAAAAGCGCCCAACAACAGATAATATCTCAGCATCCATGATGGTGAGGTGGCCTCCAGGAACGAGTTGGGTGACTCTGGAAAAACTTGCCTCATTTACACAAAAATTCCTTTTAATTTTATTTTTACAAACAGGGAACTTGTTATTTAAAGTAGACCAGTTTAACCTGCCACTCACTCACCTGTTGGGGGAATTCCTGTGCGTTAAAGCAAAATAAACAAGAGTACTGTAATTTGAAATAATGCAAATCACCCGCCTGCAAAGTCAATAAACAATGCACAGAAATGTTAACCTCTAGTTAAATGCCAAACATTTGTTTCTGGTCGTTATGAAGCAGAACATGTGGACCAGTCAGTTCTATTTCATGTAGGCTACGCCCTTTAAGCCACACCTGATGGCATGTGGCTTAAAGGGCTACGCCTGCATTCATAGAATCTGGGGTTACCATACGTAACCAACGGTTTTAAACCTACAAAGAAATGCAGCGGAGCCTGCTGGGCCTCCAGCTGCAGCTCAGTCCAACAAAAACTCTCCCCCCTGAGTGAACAAGCTAGAGAAACAAGAAGAGCACTCATCTTATGTAATAACACTGAGCACTGCAGCCACCTCCAGCCAGAGCTGTCCGCTCCAGCTCATCACTTGTCCTGCCACAAAGACACGTCCCGTCCAAGTTTCTGTGGAAAAATAACTCCATCGACAATATGTGCAGCGAGCAGAACAAAGGCTGTGGGACATCAAGAACTTCAGCGGCTGATCTTCCACTTTAGTCTTTGTCAAAAACAAGTTTATTTTTCTTTTTTTTTTTTGCATTAGAGCCACAAACGTTCACCTTATTATCTCCCACTCTTGCGTCTGTCTGTGTATAATAATATGTAGCTTTAGCAAAACAATTTTTAGGAAATTCTCAGAAAGTAATCTTGGATTTACATCTACAACTGATTAGATTTTAGATATTGAGCTAAAATTAATTGTGGTGGAAGCCGACATCCAACACTTGTAGCTACTAATCTGATTTTCATGCATCCCTCATCTTTACCCGCTTATTCCCTTTCATGTGGGTCACTGGTGCCCATGTCCAGCCATCACTGTGTGAAAGGCGGGGGACACCTGGACAGGTCTCCAGTCCATCACAAGGACACACCAGAGACAAACAACAACCATTCACTCTCTCTCACCTAGGGACAATTCAGGGTTACTAATCAGTCTAACATGCATGTTTTTGTCTGTGGGAGGAAACCGGAGTACCTGGAAAAAACCCACGCAGCACGGAGAGAACATGCAGACTCTGCCCAGAATGCCCCCCTGGCAGGATTTGAACCGGCGACCTTCTCGCTGAGAGGCAGCGGCTCTACCAACTGCGCCACCATGTCGCCCTACTTTATTTTTAAATGACTTCAACTTAAAATTAAAAGCAAAAAGCAACCTTAAAGCTAAATGTAGTCAAAAGCAAAAAGCTACAAGTAAAAATTTTTAGCTAGAAGCCCAGAGTAGCTAGGAGCTAAAATTAGCAAAAGGCTAGCTGTTGCGGTTTTCCTTTCAACTGATCCATTTTTAAGGGTTGTCCCATCAAACAAATCCACGTCAAAGATTTGACAATTGTTTTACACCAGCTGCCATTCCTGATGCAACCTGGGCTCGAACTGGCAACCTCACTTTAAAAGCTTAAAGTAGCAAAAGCCTAGCAAAGTGACACTAAAGTATTAAAAAGTAAGCTAAAGTAGTAAAATGTAAAAATAAAAAGTTAAAAGCCTAAAGTAGCATAAGATGCTAAAATTGGAGCAGCTGATTTCAACGAGGACATTGGAAGGTTATGAGATCTCAGTGTGTGCATGATTTTTGTGAATTAAGACATTTTGAATAGTATAAACGTTATAAAAACCAAAGGTCAGAACATAAATGTCCTGCATGAAAGGAACATTTTCATGTGGGTGGAAAAACTAGTGCAAAGTATGCAGGGGGTAATTAGAAATCAAATGTACAACAATTAAAACAGCTTCACTCTGTTACATGGTGTCATGAGGTCAAACCTGAATAATATCAACTGGTGTTCCGAGGGTTCGCAGGGTTTGTGTAGCAACAGCTGACAGTTATCTGAGAGTGTGCTTCCTGTCAGATCTGTGGCTGCAATTCTTCCTGGTGGCTCAGCAGATTTTTTGCATATTGTGTGCGTTTGTGAGTGTTTGCGCGCCGCTGTGATGTGACCCTTATTAATCCTTACCCAGCCATGTGGCGCAACGCTAACAGCTAGCTCAGGCTTGGCTCTGGCAGGTCTGAGTTTTCTGTGACAATGCTGAGGATGGAAACAGAATCCACCTGTTATTTGTAGTTTCTCGGCCTCTCCCTGTCCCCGTTGGTGGGTGATCTGATTGCCGTGTTGAGTTACAGAAGGTATTTTGTCTGTGAACAACCTTAGAAGTAATAATGGGGTTAAATTAGCCTCGGTTTTTCCCAGTTTGGATCATAGTTACAGTTAAAGCAGCCCAGCTGAGCAGTTGGTTATAAATTCATTGGGGATGGTTTTTAGGCTCGGCTTTTTTTTAATTTAGTGACCCACAAGGGTTCTTGTCCTGGTCTGGTATTGTGTAATCAGTGCCTGGTGCTGAGCGAGCAGGAGAACGCTGGAACGAACCGGATCAGAGAACAACCAGGCCCCTTGTTGCATGCCTGGAAAAAAAAAAGGATAAAGACTTAAAACTGGAAACGTGCTGCATCCACTTACACGGACCTCTAAAAGCTCATCTGACTTTTAAACCTGGAGAACGTGAGGAAAACCCCAGCTCCGGCTGTTTTTCATAAAATCGTCTCGTGGAAGACTTTCAGTCGGTTTGATGGTGCAGATCAAACCCACTTCTTACAAAATGAACAAACATTTTCAGAACAGCATGTAATGACTGGAGCCATTTTATTACATCGTCCACTGACAGTGTTGTTAGAAATATAACCGCTAATTCAATTCAATTAACAAAATGTGTTGTTTTTGCAGTTTTCTTTTAATTCGATTTAGTGAAAGAGTTAATTTAATCAGCCAAACTTTTTATGAAGCACTTCTCACACAGTAATGTGTAATAAAGTGCTTTACAGGAAGTAAAAACAAAAAAATTTCAAGCAAAATGAACAAAAATGTTGAGAAGTCTACTTGCTAACTCCTTCAGAACCACTTCTACTCCACATCTCTTTCTATCCACACCACAGTAAATCAGGGAACACCGATAGATCATGTGTCTTAAGTGCACAGATAATAATAATAATCTATAAGATTAGATAGAGCTAAGTCACCATAATCTTTGTCTAATTGAAGTGTCTTGAATTTTACTCCTGGCCTCTTCCCTGGCTAGAGAAACCCAGATATCTGTTTATTCCTTAATTGTAAATATGATCTAAATTCTTGAACTAAAACCTAATACTAATTTTGACCATCTTATGACATCTTTTAGTATCTTGAGTTATAATTATTTTTTAATTAGACTCAAGTCCTGCACAAGTATAACTCCCAAGTATTTAACTGATTTCTTATACCGTTTAAATTTGCATGTCTGCCTAATATCTTTACTTGGTTTATAGTTTAAACTGACGTGGCAACAAAACTTACATTATGAAATGAGGCGATCACGAGAGGAGCCGAGACAGACCACGGCTACCTAGACAGGACGATCCACGGAGAAATGAGAAGACACAAAGATGTTGGGACACTAACAAGGGGATGATCACAAACACCTGGGGAAGGTAACGAGACACAGGTGACAGAACACACAGGGATCACAAAAGACTCCCAGATCCTCTCATTCCCATGTTTTCAAAGACTGATGTCAGTTTTGGAAAGGTTACGTTAGGATTCTGGAGGTACGTAATCACCAAAATGTCCACTTTTATGTTCTTCTTCCACTGTGGTAATTATCTTTAGCTCTTTATTTTGCCTTATAGTTTGGGCTAGGGCATCTATGAAGATTGCAAATAGTGAAGTGCCGAGGTAGCAGCCCTGGTGTGTGCCTGATAACAGTTTGAAGCTTCTTCTAAGGTGTCATTTGATTTTAATTATTAAATTAAATCACATTTCAATAGAAATTGAAGTCTAAAAGTACGATTCAGCTAAAAATAAAATGGAAGTAGGGTTTGCTACAGTTAGTATATAATTCATTTAACTAAAAGCCAGACTCCAACAATGTTCAGACAGGTCGTCTGGACGGTTTCTTTTTTTTTTTTTTTTTTTTTTGCTGAGACGTTTCGTCCTTCATCCAAAGGACTTCTTCAATCCGAGAAGCCACCAAATAAAAGTGATTCCCACAAACAGCACGCTCCATACTGGAAAAAAACTGTTTGCTGGTGCTAAGATGGCCTCTGGAGCCCGCCCTCTCCCTCGTCAACTCCTCTGAGACAGTCGTGTCAAAGTGGTTCAAAACACCAAAGTTCATGCTCAGTAATTAATTTATGATAATAAAAGCCAAACCGATAACTTCTGCAGTGAGTCTGAATTATAAGTGGTTTTATTGTTAGTCCAGTTCTTGAACGTGGACCAGCACAGGGAGGTTCAGGTCTTTATTTTGTGTGTGAGTCCATTTATTGATTTCTTTATTTTTGCAGCTTCAGCCTTATCTCTTTAGGTCTGTGATCCACACATGGAAGTTCAAGGCTGATCTGTGTTGACCCTGCTCTGATGAGATCACGTTAATGTGCCCTGACATCGTCTTTAACCCACAGTAACCAGTTTTTATCTACAACTCATGGTACAAAGCTCTAAACTTTCCACTAATGAGTGTTTAAACTTTGGTTTGGATTAGAGTGGCCCTCTGGGAAGTGTCTGTGAGACTGACAGTTTCTTCTTGAACTTTTAAGTTCAGCTTTACCAGAAGTCAGTCCTCGTCACCTGACGTCACGTGAGAAACAGCTGCTGCTGCTGGGATCAACACGCAGAGCGCACACGCTCAGAACTGGACTCCTCTGATCCGTTTGGGTCAGATTCACTGATAAAACAAGGAAAAATGATCAGACAGAGGAGTAAACCAGAGACGAGACAGTTCAATGATAAAACATTAAAACCCCAACCACCAACAGTGATCGTGAGCTCCAGCAGCAGGGCTGCCCCCCCCCCCCCCCACATTAAACCCAGCCTCTGAACCAGGTCTTTGTAAAACAGAGAGGGGCTAACGAGGGAGGAGGGGAAGCAAACAGGGACCATGTGATGTGAATCCTCTGATTTAATTTATAGACGTCTGTGGACAACAACACTGATAAGTGTGTTTATGTCAGTGACTGCTTTTAGGAGCTTGTAGAAAAGAGTAAACATTTTCAGTTGCAGATTTTTTTCTCTTACGCTGTAAATTGACTCACCTCTACTCGTGTCTGCATGACCAGATATTCTGTTGAGTTGTGAATGAACTTGCAGAAACTCGTTTTTTTTTTTTAATAACACGTTCTTTGTCTTTATTGTTGCAGGGAGTCAAGAAACCCTTCACAGAGGTCATCAAGGCGAACATCGGTGACGCCCACGCCATGGGTCAGAGACCAATCACCTTCTTCAGACAGGTTGGACACATAATATGAACCCTCTAATAAACATTTTTATACGTCTCAGTTATACTGACTCTCTCATGCACTGACTTGTAAAGTTTTGTTGAAAGAGCTGTTCGACTGTTTGTTGTAACTTTGCAGTAAAATGTCTTCAGTTAAAGCAGATTGTGTTTCATAACTGTCACGTTGGTCCCTCACTCTCAGGTGCTGGCTCTGTGTTCGTACCCCGAACTCCTGGAAGACAACAAGTTTCCGGAGGACGCCAAGAAGAGAGCGCGGCGAATCCTCGACGCCTGCGGGGGCCACAGTTTAGGTCAGACCACCGCTCCAGTTTGCACTTTTTAATATTTACCTCGGTGAGTCGGCTGGTTCTGTTTGAGTCAAAGTTCACTCCTCTGCTCTGAAGGGGCCTACAGCGCCAGCCAGGGGATCGAATGTGTTCGCCAGGATGTGGCCCGGTACATAGAGAGGAGAGACGGGGGCATCCCCTCCAACCCCGACAACATCTACCTCTCAACTGGTGCCAGTGATGCCATCGTGGTACCAGTCACACATCAGCACCTCTGTCTCAGGAGGGGGCGTTGTTTTATTGCTGCTTTAATCCTGGACATGTGACATGGTTTTTATAGAACTGACCTTTTATTGAACTTGTGTTAATTATACACTAAAACGTACTTTGTACATCTGGGATCCACCCACAGACCTTTGCTACTGTCCCGTTAATTAAATCATGCTACTGAAAAATGTTCTGCTGATCCAAAAATACATTCAAACAGTTCGGTGCTGAGGTGTCGCAGCCGAAACCAGAGAAATGATCGTTTCTGTGGAAAAGCTTAAAGAATGACTCGGCTGAAGGAGCTAAAGCTGAAGTTGTTCAAAGTTAAGAAGCAGAACACGAGCTAAAAGATTAAAAAAGAAGGAGACAAATGTTAGCTGACAGAAGCCAAATGTTAGCTAAAAGTAGCAAAATGCTAGTTAAGAGCCAAAGTAGCAAAAGGGTAGCTTATCTAAATGCCCAAAGAAGCCAAACACTACCTTACAGAAGCAGAACATGAGCTAAAAGATTTTAAAAAAGGAGGTAAACACCACCTGAAGGAAATACCACCTGAAGGAAGCCAAACGTTAGCTAAAAGTAGCAAAACACTAGTTAAAATCCAAAGTAGTAAAAGGGTAGCTAAATGCCCAAAGAAGCCAAACACTACCTTACAAAAGCAAAACACGAGCTAAAAGCTGAATGGAGTAAAGGTTAGCTTAAAACCAAGTAGCAAAAGCTAGCTAAAAGCTAAAGCAGCAATAGGCTGTCTAAATGCTAAGAGTAACCAAAAGGCTATTAAAAGCTAGAAACTAGCTGAATGGCATCTAAATGTAAAAAAACCTAAAGTAACAAAAGGCTGGCTAAAAGCTAAAATGTTGCAGAATGGTAGGTAAAAGGTAAAACTAGCAAAAGGGTATATAAAAGCTAAAAGTAGCTTAAAATAGAGCAGTACAATGAAGCAGCTGTCAAAGAGAAGAGTTTGAAGGAACTGAAGAGATCTCAGTGTTTTCTGGAGTGAAATATTTTGTAAATAAAGGAAAATGAAAAAATACAAAAGTCATTAAAATCAGAAGTCATAGCAGCCGAAACATCAAAACATTCAAACATCTAAACGTTCAGCGGCGTGAGCCGAACGTTTAGATGTTTGAAAAACAGCAGTAAATGCTGAAAGTTGTGTTTTTCCGCCTCTTTCGCTCTCAGACCATCCTGAAGATGCTGGTGTGCGGCGAGGGGCGGGACCGAACAGGAGTGATGATCCCCATCCCTCAGTACCCGCTGTACTCGGCCGCCCTGGCAGACCTGGGCGCCGTGCAGATCAACTACTACCTCGACGAAGAAAAGTGTTGGAGTCTGAACGTGGCGGAGCTCAGGAGGGCGCTGACCGAAGCCAGACGGCACTGCAATCCTCGCGTGCTCTGCATCATCAACCCTGGAAACCCCACAGGTGTGTCTTCTCGAAGCGCTGGACGCAGATTCGCTGAACAGACTCGACACATGTCTCTCGTTTGTTTCGTGTGCAGGTCAGGTCCAGAGCAGGCAGTGCATTGAAGATGTGATCCGCTTTGCCAAAGAGGAGCGTCTCTTCCTCATGGCTGATGAAGTAAATCAACGAGTTTCTTTTATCTCAAAGCCCAAACCGAGATCACACCAGATTAAATCAAATTCTTCTTGTACAGCATAAAGTCCAGTAAACCTTCATATCCACACATTTTGCATTTCATCCGGCTTTTATGTGTCCGGGGTCGTTTTCACAGAGATGTTTTTCTGCTGCAGGTCTACCAGGATAACGTCTACGCAGACGGCTGCAAGTTTCACTCCTTTAAGAAGGTTTTGTTCGAGCTGGGACCAGAGTTTTCCAGCAAGGTGGAGATGGCCTCTTTCCATTCCACCTCCAAGTGCTACATGGGAGAGTGAGTAGCTGTGCACCAACACGTTTTACTCTTCACTGCAACAAGAGTAAGAGTGAAAGCTCAGTCTGATCTGCTGAGGCTGGTTTTTATTGATCTGATGCATCGTGTCAAGCGATTACCGATACAGTGGTCCCTCGCTACTTCGCGGTTTGACTTTCACGGTTTTTCAAAATAAGATTGGACATGACACTCAGTTGGATGATTGATGGATGAGCCGCAAGATCGGCATGGAATTTTCATTTTAAATACATTATTTTAAATTATGTAGCGCCTGCTGCACCCGTGTGCAGCCCATAGGTACAGTAGGAAGTTCCCTCCTGCAGCCTGTCAATCTTTGCTGCGCAGCAGAGAAGTGGGCGTGGCCAAGAGCACTGACAGGTGGCAGAGCAGAGGTGATCATGACATTCTGGGCTCTTTTAGAGCATTTTGAGTTTAGAAACATTGTTTAGAACAGTGGTCCCCAACCACTGGGCCGCGGACCGTTACCGGGCCATGGATCAATTTGTACCTGGCGGCACAAAAAAAACAAAAAAACCTAAAACTTTTATTTTGAAAAATCACCCGATTATCTCCACCACATCTGTCAATGACTCACTCTTGCAGGTCAACATACACAAGCGGTAAGTTTCAGTTTCTGTTAGATGCATGCGCAGACTGGTTCTACATTGCCCGTTCAGGTGGAGTCATTTAGCTGCGTGGTCTGGAGCAGACAGGAGGAGGCGTGCGGTCGTGTCTGCACATTTGAAGGATTACTCTGCATATTTTTTTAAACCTGCCTGACAAAGAGCGACTGTAAAACTATGAACTAAATAAAACTATAATTTTAAACAAAGCTTCCT
>JARVGS010000761.1:28944351-28954648 GCA_031762315.1 Hypsolebias antenori | reverse complement strand
TGTATGTTAGCACACCCGTTCTTAAGTCCGAGTTGCTGTAAGTCGAGGGCGCCTTAAGTCGAGGACTACCTGTAATGAATAGTGCGGGTTGTACGGGTTCAAACTGTTTACCTGAAGGGGAAAGCTGCAGGCCTCTGATCTGACTCCTGCATGGATTTATTCAGTGTTCGTGACCTCAGCGAGTCCTAACAGGGTCATTTTCTCAGTGTTGATTTGAGGTTTTGGAAGTTTCCTTTAGTTTGAATATCAGATATAAAGTTTCCCTCACCTGTGTGTGGGAGGGCTGAGGTGTGGGGCAGGTGGCAGGAAAGTCCTTCTCTCTGCAGCAGGAGCTTCTGGGAAGCGAAGGGAGGTGGGAGATGTTGGAAAGAGCGCCGAGTCTGAGCAGCAGCTCATCCACGGACATCTCCAGCTCCTCAAGTAAAAACACCTGAAGAGACAAAAGGAATAGATCTGGAGTCAAAAACAGGGTTTGAAGAATCACCTTGATGCCGTCTTTACGTATTTTTATATTACAAGAAACGTCTTGAGCAGAATGTGCAGAGCTTCAATCTCAAACAGGCAAATTTGTTTCATGCAAACGGCTTCAGGAACGACTTCAGACCATCGGCTGAGCTTCAGCTGATTTGCATGCTGGAAGGAGCTGCTCACATTACAAACTGCTTGTTGTTTGAAGAAGAGGAGTCTGTGCTGAAAGATTTGCACAAAACATCCAAACTATCTGATATATCTGATATTTCAGAGATTCCCTTTCAAACCTCTAATTATAAAAACAGAATTATTTACAGATTGTGATCATTTACGTTCCTCACATCGTAACAAATAAATAAAGATGCAGCTTTAATTATTCCGCCAAAACTAATAAAGTCAGACTCTGCAGACGTGTGAAACGTCATATGATAAAATAAAAATAATAAGAAGAAAAACGTTAAATTATTAGCTTTAAACAAGACAACAATTCCTTTAAAATTTCACTTTTTACTTGATTTTACACTTTTTTTACTCAATCCATGTGTTGGAACATGCATAAAATTGCTTGTTAGTTTGTTTATTAGCAAAATATTTCATCAACAGCTGCACAGAACCTCTCAGGAATCATCAGATGTCCATCTACGATGGAGTCCATATGAGTATAGATTTCTCCACAGCTAAATATACTTTCAGCTAACACAAACAGGACTACAGCTGTTAATTTAGCATTTATTGAGCTAAAGTTTTGTGAGGTCGTAGCTGAGAGTCCCCAACACGACTGCCAACAAATCATGCAAGGCATTTGTTTAAAATATAACGTTTAAAGTGGTGGGTGACATACATTCCTTCAGTGAATGCTGGTTTATTATTTTTATTTTCCATGTATTTTGTTTAAACATCAGAAAGACAAGAGAGAGAGAGCTGAAATACTGTTTCACCTTTTCTTCCTGTTGGCAGTCGGTCCCCGTCTGTCTGTGCCGTCCCGTCAACTCGGACACCCTGTTTTTTAAGTAACAAAACATTTCCGTTGTGGTGAGCGCTTTCTTTCTGCTCTGGGGTCTTCTGGCTGCTCTGACTGCCGAGGAGGTCGCCCCAGTCACCTGCAAGAGGAACGCAAAACTGTTGGAGCACAACCCAGAGTCTGATGTAGTTTCATTACTTCTGCTCAGAAGACTAGCCAATCACAAATATGAGAGAATACCATCACAGTCCACACCACAGAGACTGACAGAATGAGAACTCCCCAGGGAGATAACCCTGGCCCCGACAGACCCCTGGAGGCTCGGAGACCCCCGCAGTTCCAGATCAGAGACTGAAGAGAGCTGAACGTCTGCAGAGTCCCCAAACAGGACAAGACCACCAAGAGGACCAGGCATGAGATCTAACAAAGGACAGGGAGCAGATTGAAGAGTTTTATTATCTCCCACAGCTATGTGGACATTCTGATAGATAAAAAAATAAGTGTCTTTAAGAGAGCGCTGTGATGAAACTACCAAGAAATGCACAAAACAATCATGCGTCTTGGAAGTGCAGAACATAAAGAGCTCTGTTTGAAGGGAAACGGTTTTGTTACTGCATGTTTACCGGAGAGGACAGGAGGCTGCAGAGCGAGCGTGTGAAGACTTCTGCAGAGAAACTTAAAGTCCTGTTCACCCTGAGGACGGTCATCGTCTTCACGATGAGGAGGAAGAGGATGATGCCGTGCAGCGAACGTGTGCACTGTAGACAACACACATGAACACATGAAACCAGGAGCTGGACCTCCAAGGAGACATTTTTATCATCTTTTCAAGTCATCAAAGTTTAGACCAACGAAGTCTTGCCTTCTTTTAGATTAACATATTTACACTTAAAATTTAATAATATATTGTTCAAAACACTTTTTTGTTTAGAAGTATGCATTTATTTAAGTTTTTCCTATCATAGGGGAAAAAGTCAAATAAAACGGCCAACTTGGAGATAAATAGCTACAACATAAACAATGACACCAATTTGTGATTATTATTTTTATTTTGTTTTTATATAAAACTTTATTTATGAAAAAAAAACTAGGCTTTCATTGGAGGCAAACCTCTTTTTATACATTATTTAAAGGTAATCCCTCCTGGACCTGTTCCCTCAACCCAAACACAGGAAAGATGCAGTAAATTTTATTTTTATTTATTTATTCTTTATTTATCCAGGTAGTTTCATTGAGTCACGAGGACTCATTTTCAAGAGAGACCTGTTTGAGAGCAGATGGTGGGGGTTGGGGGCCTTGCTCAAGGGCACAGAGTGGGGCAAATGAGGGTGGAGGCAGATGTGGCTGTTTCATCTTTCCCACCCACATTTTCATGTTGTCGGCACGAGGAGTTGAACCGATGACCTTCCGATCACATCTCTAACCTCTGCGCCACTGCCCTATTAAATGGATGGACGGACACAAAATTTAATTTTGTTGAATTTACAGGCGTTTGCCTTAAAGATGTACAACTCGTGGATTTGGAGAACAACAGATAAAGATAAACTGACGTGAACTTTAAACCGTGAAGCCTTTCGTCACGTTGATCCAGTTCTGGTGCTGAAGTGACAGGAAGTCCACAGCTCGTTACAGTAACTGGTAAATCTCTGCCAAATGGCTCTGTTCACGCAGACAGCACAACTTCACTGTATCATTCTGCTGCGAAATGTCACGGTTGCAGGTTAGATTCCTGCTCTAATTCCTAAAATATATAACTGGTTGGCAAACCAATTGTCTTTTTTGGCAATAAAATTGTATTTCTGTCAGTTTTATTTGTGATGCTTGCTCACTAATCCACAGGGACTGCCAGGCTGCTGCCAAATGAAATGGTTGATTTAACAGTGCTACGTGTTGGGGTTCGCTCCCCGCTACCATTATACCAAATCTCATTTAGCTAAAGTGGCCATCTTGGATTTTTGATTTGGATTCAGTGTGTGATGGGGAAACTTCTCAGCTATAACTTAATCAAATTTCAGAATTAGCTGCATTAAAGTAATTTAAATGTAGCTTTGGTGACCATCTTGAATGTTTATATTTGAATTCAGTATTGGCCTTATTGAATCACTCTAAAAACAGCTGTCATCATATTTTTTTTTTGCCTTTTAGCTAAGACAGCCATCTTGGATATTTTATTTTCATTAAGAACGTACAACTCGCTCACAGCTACAACCACACTGACTCTCAGCTCAACGTCTCAAAGAGTGACTGAGTTCTGGTTAATTTTGTGTTTGCTGAGATAGCTGTGGCAGCCATCTTGAATTAAGGACCTGACTCAGCCAGAGTCAGTTTTACTTCCACTTCTGTTTGTTTCTCACATGTTCCCAGGTGGACAGGCTGTTAACGTCAAAACGCCCTTCACTGCTGCGTTCCTGCAGGAAATTTACAACTTCACCCATTGGGACGGAGCGATAAACGCAACAGCCGTAATAGACGAGGGTCACCGTCAGCAGGCTGACCTGCGGAGAGAGAGAGAGAGAGACTGTGAAGGAGCGAGGCCCTCCCCGCCACAGAGGCAGGCAGGCGTGTTTCAGGTCTGTTGGTTTAACACTGACAGGTTGTTTCAACCTTTCCTAGGGGCCACCGTGATCTTATTTGCGTTGGTGTGTGTCCGAGTGTGTACACGTGTCGCTTCATGTTTAGGCTGGTTGAAGCACTTTCAGCATTCAGACTCACGTCCAGCCAGGCGGAGGCCGTCCTCCAGTTTCCCATCAGCCCTTGCTGTGCAGCTGAGGACACGTGGTTACAGAATTGTAGAAGAGATAAGAGGAGGAAGATCAGCTGGCGAGGAAGAGAAAATGATTAAACCCTTCAGGGCGTTGATAAAACCTGAGACTTGGATCAGATCAGATGAAGCCTCCACCTGGCAGACCATCACAGGGTGGGTGGGATCAACCCGGACGGACTGGACTTTGGCAGAGGGCCGCAGCACGCCGCTGTGGCTCTGCTCGGTGAGCAGGGTCACGCTGGTGAACAGGTTGGCTGCAGGGCTGTACAAGGTGAACTGGACCTTCAGAGCCACCGTCCGTCTGCCCACCCAGCCGCTGGACCGCAGGCGCCTCAGCTCCGCCGCAGCAGACCTGCAGAGGAGAAGCTGAGCCTCAGCAGCGATTCACAGACAAAAATAAGAAACTTGTTCATCTTTTCTGGGTTTTGTCTCACTTTTTGTGGCCTAAGCCAACCAAAACTTCCTCTGAATGGGCATGACTGCATGTTCTGGGATGTGTCAGCAAGAACACCTGCGAGAGCTCACATTATAAAAGTATAAAAGTTTAGTTCAGGCCTCTCTGTGTGGTTTTCTTTGTGTCTTCCACAAACCAAAATCGTGCATTTTTACACCACGTGGCTAAATTGTCCCCATCGTTCCTCTTTAGGCACACTCAGAAAAAGCTTTGAAGCAAAACTATCTAAAGAAATATAATATTTTAAAGTACATTTGACCTACCTGGTTCTGAAACGTACAGCTCCTCTCTGTTTTCTGAATCACAAGATCCCCAATCCCAACGTGTGGCGGCTGAGCAACACAAATCAAATACCAGTTTAAACTATTTGTCCAAAAATAAAACATAAAAGGTAAATTCCTGTCAGAATCTACAAAAGAGCTCTTTCAAAAAGCTGAAACTATTTTCCTCGCCTCGGTTTTGTCTGATTTATCGTGATCCAGTAAATCCAGCAGAGTTGATTGTATCCACTTCCACCAGTCCTCATGCGTTTGTATGGACGTAATGTTCCTGGTGGAAGATCAAATCAAACCATTGTTGCTGCTGGATGGGTGACACTGACTGATAGACGTGTTACCTCATGAAGTGTCTGTTGACGGCTCTGTTGAGATGAGCGTGTTCATCACATGAGCTGTAATACGTCACACATGTCATCAGGAGGAGCGAGGCGGCACAGAAACACAAATCTCTGTAAGAAAGAAGAAATTAACTCCTGCTGCAAACATGTTCACATGTGCACCGACACACAAAGACAAACCTCAGCGTTTGATGGATAAGAGCCGCTCGTCGTCTCTTCCCACGACTTTTCCTCAGCTCTGATGGAGTCGGCGGGCGCAGGAGACGGAGGTATCGGACTCTCTGACGAGCCGCCAGCAGCTGAGAATCAGAAACAAGCGACTTTTAGCAGGAAATTTAAACTCTTCCGAAGCCAAGCTGACTCTCATTATCACCTTTTTGAAGCGGGAACTTCTTTGATCGAGGAAACCAGACGCACTGATCTGCTCTTTGTACGGTGGCCCTAAGGTGGAAATGAACAACATTTGAAAAAACAGAATTATATTTGAAAAACAAAATTAATTTGAAAAAACAGAATTAATTTGAAAAAACAGAATTATATTTGAAAAACAGAATTAATTTGAAAAAACAGAATTAATTTGAAAAAACAGAATTAGTAATTTGAAAAAACAGAATTACATTTGAAAAAACAGAATTACATTAAGCCAAAGCGGAAGTGACAGGAATCACATTTGAAAAAACAGAATTAATTAAAAAAAAAAACAGAATTAATTTGAAAAAACAGAATTAATTTGAAAAAAAAAAACAGAATTATATTTGAAAAAACAGAATTAATTTGAAAAAACAGAATTAATTTGAAAAAACAGAATTAGTAATTTGAAAAAAAAGAATCGCATTTGAAAAAACAGAATTACATTAAGCCAAAGCGGAAGTGACAGGAATCGCATTTGAAAAGACAGAATTACATTAAGCCAAAGCAGAAATGGTCTTTTTATTTTTATTTTTTTTAAACTTTATTAACAACATAAAACAGAACAATAGAACAATGTACAGTAGCTACACAAACGACAGCGGTGCAGTTAGCATGCTAGCCTTTAGCTTGTAGAAATGGAGAGTATGTTTATATTTATGTACGTTGTTCTGTTTTATATTGTTAATAAAATTAAAAAATACACAAAAACACCCCCAACACCACCACCACTTCCAGATTGGCTAATTTTAATTCTGTGGGGTTTTATTTATTTATTTATTTATTTATTTATTTTTCCTAATGTGAATCTGGCCACTTCCACTTTGGCTTAATGTAATTCCGTTTTATTTTTTATTTTTTTCAAACGTTGTTCATTTACACTTTCGGGCCACCATACCTTTGGGCTGATCTGCATCAATGGAGCTCCATAAATTTAAAATCTCCACCTGAAGCGTCTTCAAGCTGAAAGAAGAAGACTCGGGTGCTGTCTTGTTCCAAACAGAGACGATCGCTGCCGCCGCGAGGATCTGGAAAAGAACGGGATTAGAGATTAGCACCGTTTAGTTAATGTGCATCTATTTGTCAAACTGCTCTTTATTACCAAAGCTGGCTGAATGAAGAAGATGCAGGAGATCAGAGAGACAAAGAGGGACTGGATCCAGAGAAAAACCTGGCTGCTGTTGAATCTGACACACAGACACACACGTTGGCACAAAATATAAGAAGGACGCATAAAATGTTCTTTACAAACTCAGGTTTTAGGAAACAACATGCAGAAACTACCTGATTCCCAGCACAGCAGAGAGCACCAAACACAGCAGACACAGAACCCAGACCAGGAACAGACATCCCGAGGATGTTAAACCAAATCTGCTCTTATTTTGAAAGGTCTGACCTTCATTCCTTGTAGTTTTCTGGGTTCCAAGCCTAAGCCTGTCCTCTCTTCCCTCACTGTAACTCCCTTCAGAAGTCAGGGATGACCCTTGCAGCGGTGGTCCAGCGCTGATCCCAAATCCCATCCTCCCTTGGATTGTTGACTCTACATTTGCATCTTTATTTTCTGGAGTCGTGGACACCGACAGGACATTTGTGTCCTGCAGTGTCAAAAGAAAAAGCTCAGATGGGGTTTTACACTGTAAGAATGAAAACTCAGTGAAAGAGAAGGGAGGAGGAAAAAAAATATATTTTTAAAGGTGCGACCTGGTGTTTTAACCTCCAGGCTTCCTGTGTCCACATACGACTGCTGTTCTGGGACAGGTGGGCGTCCAAATCCATGTCCTGAACTGAAAAGACATCAAGGAGACAGTCTAATTAAGAGGTGATGCAGAACAGAACACAAAAATTGAAGGAAGTGGAAATTTAATGTTTAAATATCTATTAAACTAATCGTTTAGATACAAAGTATTTTTTGAAATATAATTCTGTATTATGCTATTAATAAATACTATCTTACCTGTTGTAGATAGGTATTTGAATTACCTCAATTTGGATGACAAAAAAGATTTATGTTCATGCTCTGTACCTTGTTTCCTGTTTATGGTATATGTTCATGGCAGTTTGTCGTGCTTACTACAGTTTTATGTCCTTTTATTTTGTTTATTATGTTTTTTTTTTTGTCTGTTTCTGTGCTGATAGAGACATTTCTAGGAAAGGTGCAGCTTTTCCAGAAATGTAGCCATGACAAATAAAAATACTGTCTTGTACAGGCTGTGTTTTGTGTACAGCATAGTTTTAAATGGGTTTTTGTTTTGCAGTTTGTGACAATTTATATTGAACTCTATGATTATCTGTAAATAACAGAAGCAGCAGCTAGCTGTAGCACTTCTGGTGCAGCCTGGGTCAATTTAGGGAAGAATATCATCTTATTTCTGCCAGAATAAACATTTATTGCCAAGCCAACAGCAATGTAAAAGTATATAAAATATATAATATACAGTACTGTATATATATTCACAGAAACAGCTGCAAAATATTTGAGACAGGAATTTGATGGTAAGAATCCACTTTGGTCTCAGTTCCACTCAGACGAGCCATTAGCTCTTCAAATCAGTCAGAATTAAACTATTTCTTTATCTTTAAAAGGTTATCTACCACAGGTAAGATATTAACTGGTTGTAACTTTTTCCACAGAGCTCATGTTGAAGGAGTCAAATCAAACCGACCCTCTGGATCCTTCTTGGCAGTCGTTCTGAAACTTGCACGTTGGACTCCAGATCCTGTCTGTTTGGTCCCACAGAATCGAAACAGGAAGGAAACTAATGTCGCTGCAGGTAACACAACCACCACGCTCAGCAGTCCTGATGTAACAGAAACAGCCGAGACACCGACAACGCCCGACACGAGCTGCGATCAACGACAACAGAAGGACACCTCGGTGAGCGTTCTTCTTCATGAGAACTTCAGTTCCTCAGTTCTGTTCACCCACCTGATCGTCTGTTTGTGCTACAATGAATGCACTGACGGCTGCGTAGCCCAAAAGCAGCAACACACACACACCGAGTCTCTGAGTGTGTGTGAATGAGTTGGGCCAGCGGCAGCTGAACACAGAGATCCACATGTGGGAGTCAGCCAAGTAGTCAGAACACCTGAGCAACAGCCTCTGCAACAAAAGACTCAGCATCGCAACAAATAATACACATGCAACACTTCCTGTGTGTCTGACGGTGGTACCCGAGCGAAGTCGAGTCCACGAACACGCAGCATCCTCTCAACTCGGCCGTCGTTTCTGTTCACAGCCAACCAGCTCTCACTGACGAACAGCCACGAGCGGCCCACCTGCCCGCTGCTCACCTGGATTAAGAACAGTTTCAACACTCCAGACGAGTCTAACTGTAAAGTGCAAGGAGTAAAATAAATGTGGGTCACCTCAGATACCATGACTTGTTTTATGTACCAGTCAGGAGAAGGTCCAGAGTTGTCGTGCCAGATGTGGACTCCCCACACTGGACCCAGACTCTCCGCTGCACTGCAGCCCAGACACATAAAACACAGAAGAAGAATCAGAATAACTTTATCATCATTGCACTGAAGTACAGTGACATTATGTTTGTACGGTCATCCAAAAGATGGGCGAAGTGGAGTGCACGTTGCTGCTGCTCCTTAGAGCGCGGCCCCTTATTCTTTAGATAGAAAAGGGGAAAATACCATGAGGAGAGGATGGTGTTTTACAAAAAGATCTCTTGACACCTTGGCCTTATCAGGACACGATTTAAGACGTTGAAAACTCTACAAGCAGCACATTTATAACACATTAATTACATGTATGTGACAACAAGATGGTGAGATTTGTCCATGAAGCACTTCCAGATAGGCCATAGTCCTGATGAGATGTTGGTGTCAGCCGGTACAGCTCTGATAAGCATCCACAGAAGTTCTTGGGGCGGCGGGGTCGCGATAGAGCAGAGCCTTCTTAGTTTACACATATTCTAGGAGAAATTTGATAAGTTGACCTTAAAAAAAAAATCAACAATTGTGGCCACAATTGTTGATTTTTTTTCAGGCAGACTGTTTTCTTCTCGTCAGCCTTGAGTTCTGACAGTACTCTCGATCCAAAATGAACGGATCTGTGGGCGTTCCACTGGTCTGTGCTTATGAGCTCCCTCCAAGGTCGTTCTCAACACGCTGGAGAGTCCCAGAAGCTGCAGGTGGTCTACGAGTCTCATAATATGGCTGGGCTCGTAAACCAGCTGAGTCTGAGTGCTCAAAGCACGAACCAGACCTTCACACACGGTCGGCAGCTTTGCCATGGCCGAAACTGCTGCCGCCATCTTCTTTAATAGCCGATAGCATATAGGAACAAGAAGAAGAAGAACTAAAAGAAGAAGAAAGAAAGAGCAAGAACAACAAGAAGAAAAAGAAGAAGAAATAATTATAAGAAGAACAAGAACAGGAAAAAAGAAGAACTGGAAGAAGGAAGAAGAAGATTTTTGATTTTTAACAAAACTTTATTTACACAATAAGTTAACACAACAGTGTTAAAGGTCCACTGACATGATGTTTGAACTTTGCATAAAACGGCACAACATATATATGTTGTATCATTCAGCTATGTTCGTTTTTGCAAACAAAATGATAAATATATGAAAATTGGATCTAAAAGTGATTTTAAACTTGGCGCCGTGT
>JARVGS010000761.1:28859850-28872366 GCA_031762315.1 Hypsolebias antenori | reverse complement strand
TCGCACCTTTCTATAGGTCGCAGGGCATGCAAATTAGGCAAAAAGGTGCGACCTATAGTCCGGAAAATACGGTACTTGGCTCAACAACTCAGAGTATAAATACATTGAAATTGTTGGACCTCTCCTTTGTAAACGCTGCCATTGTTCACCTATCACTTTGGCTTTTTAGCATTTAGTCACATTTTAAAATTGAAGCCATTGCTCTGCAAAAAAAGTAACTTTTTTTTCTGACCCGTCTACACAACATTTTAACGAGTACTTTTGAATTGGGGAGTATATTTAGTAGCATGAAATGCAACATGGAGTCTTTGTTCTGCTTAATTAAAGCTCCAGATTTATCCCCAGCTGTGCTAAAACGTGCATAAAAAATGTGAGCGCACGTTGCTATCGATCTGTTGTGTAAAGCGGATATTTTATGTGAGAATATTTAATCGTTAGAGTAAAATAAGACGTTTATTTCCTGAACATATTGTATTTTCTGCAGAACTGAATGAACGAATGAATCGAAGAGTTCAGGACTCACTTTTTAATTTTTTATTTTTTTAAAGCTGTCATTCCCTTTCTGACCACAGCTGGTGAGGGAACGAGGGCGAACCGTGGTGGTTGTGCGGCTCTGCATGGCGTATTTGTGCCTGTGTGTTCTTCTTACTGTAAATATTTAGCTAGAGGTTAATGCAGGGCAGTAATGGGAAGGACCCCCCCCCCCCACTCCTCCCCCCACGCTGTCTGCAGACCACTCTGCTGATGGATAGATAGTCGGCCTGATAGATACGTGTTGGTGGATGGGGAAAAGCAGGGGTTAGATTTTGGCTAGGTTAATGTTTAATGGCAGCGGGGTCACCGATGGGACGGACAAGCTAGCTGAGCTCAGTAGGTTCAATGTGTGTGTGTGTGTGTGTGTGTGTGGGAACAGATTTATTCAGGCCAGCTGGAGTGAAAACATAAAAAGGGATGAAAAACCAGGCAAAAAGAATTAAGACATTTATTGCTGTGTATTTTTGTTGTTATAACCCAATTTATAAGATCCATCTTTAACTGTAGGTCTTAATACGAGGTGCTGTGTCCATGATTAAAAGCACGTGTGTGAGTGGAAGTTGTAAAAAGAAAAAGGAAAATGTTCTGTGTGCTGAAGTTAAATTAAACTTGGTAATATTTTAGGATGAAAGACTATTTTTCAGTCTGTTCTGGGTAAATACAATTTTTTTTAATGTGATTTAATTTCAACTTGTTACATTTTAAAATTGTTAGCAGTACTGTGGCAAGTCATGCTTTAAAGTACATACAACATAAAAAATATATAAAAAAAGGGATTATTTGATCCCTGGGAATGGAAACACTCAGAAACTAACTAATCCAGATTAATTTACTAATTTGTCACACAGAAGTAATAATTTACATCATTCAATAAAGTTCTTGCTGTTCACATCTCCCAACACAACATGCAACTATTTAAATATAGACTTGAGTTTATGTTTATTACCAATAACAACAAAATAATTATACTTTAACGATGTTATGTTGTTTATTTGTCATGTGCAGGTTAACACAAGGTCAATGAAATGTTCAGGATGAGAAGAACCAATTCGACTCACTAAAAACAAAATCGCAAACAAGAAATACAAAACGTGCAATAAGAACACAAAATAAAGACCAAAAAATGAAAAAGAAATATAATATTTACAAGGTCCAAAAGATAAATAGTAAACAACAACATGATAGAATAAAACAGATAGGATGAATTTGTATAATTCATATGTGTTGTTGTTGTTGTTGTTGTTGAAGGAGAGGGTTTGCTCATATTTCTGACTTCAGAATTTACTTTTCAGCCAAATATTTGTTGTTTCTGTATCATATTTTTATCAGTTTATCACAAACTCACATATGTTCTGCACGCACACACACACACACACACACACACACACACCAAATGTGCATAAAATATTAAATGACCGACTCTTATTGGTCCAATATTCTTAAATGACTTTACAAATATCTCTATAAAAAGTTTGTAGTTTTTTTTTTTTTAACAGGGTTAAGGGACAAGGTGTGTGTGTGTGTGTATTTCTTTTTTATTTATTTATTTATTTTTTGGTTCAAGTTTTATTTTTATTTTTTGTCAACACAAATAAACTCTAGAATTTGATTTTCAGCCCAAAGTAGTTGTTGTTTCCACATCTGTCACTGATTTATCAGTCTGTTGTAAATCCACGTACATTCAGCAAACACACACACACACACACACACACACACACACACACTCTGCCCGCCCTCTCTGTGGCTTCAGATTAATGTTTGCATTTATCTTTACTGGTTTAACAGAAATTCTCCGAATAACAAGTGTTAGTTGTTGAAGCGACTGCGCTCGCCACGACTCTGCAGGATCAAAACACAAACACAGCTTCAGTCACATGCACAGATCCTGTCCTCAGTGCACGTTATACACAGATCCTGTCCTCAGTGCACGTTATACACAGATCCTGTCCTCAGTGCACGTTGGCAAAGTGCTGATTGTAGCTGGTTGATGACGGGTTATTTTACTTTAGTTTGTGTGGATTAAATGGTGCAGACTTGCTCTTGGGCTCAGAGTAATAAAGTGGATACTTGTGCAGCTTATGGACTTCCTGCGCAGGAAGGGAAGAGGAACGTTGGCTAGTGCAGGCGAGCGCACGTCAGGGGCTTCTCTGCATCGATTACACAAATTAGGTTATTGGTTTGTTGTTCTCGTTGTTGTTTTCCCAGGACTGGGCATGTGTGTTCAACGTGTGTGTTGCAGGTTTTTGTTGTTGTTGGAACAGGGAGATAAAAAATTATTGTGTTGTTTTCTAAAGTTTTTCTTGTGTGATCTGAATTTCTTTTTTTTTTTCCCCAACAGTAAATTAATGTTAATCAATTGGCAATTATTCACCATTTATAATGTATATTTCAATAAAACGTTGCAAAAATAAGGCTGCTTTATTATATTCAGTACAGAAATATTAAAAAAAAAATTTTAAACAGTAAATTACATGATTTTTAAAAAATATATATCTTTAGCTGAGTTTTCCAGTTTGAAGAATTTGCAGCTTTGCTTTCCTCGTTTCATTGCAGCATTATTTAAACTCTGATAAATTGTTGGTTTGGCCTCTAATCCAGCTGCTGAAAACCACACACACACACACACACACACACCCAGCCTCACCCCCGCAGCTTCAACAGCCCCGCTTTGGGGATCAATTTTTCTGCTGCATATTGCAAAGCGTTATAAATAGTATGTCGGCCCATGTAGTGCTCGTATCTATTGCTCCCCCGTTCCTCCCCTCCTGGCACAAAGATCTCTTGTTCCCCCAGTGAATGCGTGCTGCCCTGAGCCATTCAGGCTTTTGTGGGGCCGAGGGGCCCCTCGCTCACCCCCCCTCCTCTGCTGGGGTCAAAGGGAGGCAGGGGCAGGGCTTATCCCTGGTTAGTGGGTGAGGACGGGTGTGTGAGGGGAGGAAGTGGGTGAGGGCAGAGATATTAGATTTAAGGAGGGGTGAGGGGAATGGAGCAACACGAGAATTAATGTAATTATTTTACAATTCTGATGCAAACATAAATAAAAGTTCAACTAATGCACCTGTTTTTCCTTTTATAAGGCCGTTAAAAATCAATATATAATTTTTTTTAGTATTTATCAGTTTTATGTGTTTGCATTTTTTTTAAATATGCTTTGTTTTAGATTAAATTTCTAAATTTAATGAATTATAACTTGAGCGGATATTTCAACAAAAATATATATTTCATTTAAATTAAAAAAAAGTTTTGCACCTAGTATATATTTTATTTTTGTGATTATTTTTTGTGCTTTATCTACACCTGTCGCTTGATTTAAGATTTTTTAACTATTTTAAATAAAAGATAAAATAAAGAAAAGCAATAAAATGAAATGTCAGTAAAAGAACAAAATGTGTGTAAGATGTTGAAAAACAATAACGTTTTCTACCATTTAAACCGTAATAATTATTTAATATTTCCTGTTTTCTTTCTTATCATTACAGCTTTTTGTTTGCAGCTATGTAATTACCGTACATAAACTTGCATAACTGTGTAATCGTAGTGTGTAACTCATGGTGTTGGTCACATTTGACAAAACGTTTGTCAAATATCAAATTTAAATGTTCCTCATTAAAAGCACCGTTGTCGTCCGGGACTCTTGTTGCAGAAACATAAATGTTTCCTGACGCGTCCACATGGACAATAAAAACATTCTAACGTTGGCGTTCGTCTCCACAGGTGTCTTCTCTGCTGCCGACGGGTCATCGTTGGGGACAGGAGTCGTCCCAGTGGGCGGGGCCACGTCCGAGTTGTCACAGCAACAGCAGCCCACGCCTTCCCTGGCCCCTCCCTCCCCTTTCACCGCCGCTGCTCCTCTCAGCAGCACGTCCTCCACGCACGTGAGTCCTGCGCTGAAAACCCTCTCTCACCTGACGCGCGTGAAAGGACGAGCTCGTCAAAAGCCGCGGCGACGCACTCCGTTTTTCTTTTCCTCCTTCACAAACGCACTCCGCCTTCATTCAGCGACTCGCACGTCTTTGAACTCGAGTGCGAAGAGAAAAAAAGCAGGAAACCTGCGCGAAGACAAACAAACCGACGCGCGCCAATTAAACGTTCCCAGCACCAGATCCCTGCGCTCCATTATCAGTCCTCCGCTGCGTTAATTATCTGTAAAACGTGCGTCCCGACCTTGTGCGGAGTCGTTTTTTTACAGCCGAATAATCTGCTGCTGACGCTCGGGTGCACCTGCGGAGGGTCGCAGCCGTTCACTGAAAGAACAGATAAATAAAAAACACATCTTTGTTTGTGTTCTCACAGGAGCCGTTCTCCAGACTAATTCAGTTCTTTTACCCTCAGAGAACAAGGTCGCCGTGTTACCTGATGCGCTCCTGCTAATTAAAACGTGTCCTTTTGGGGGGAGCAGAGAGAAATGAAGGGATGTCTGAAGGAAAATCGAATTCTGACAGAAAACAGAATCAAGGTTACGGCAGGACGTCTTCCCCCGTTACGCTTCGGATCGTGTCGCTTAAAACGCAAACCTGGAGAAATTATTTATTCCCGTCTTCTGTGTTCGAAAAACGTGCACATTTAAATGAGATGAAATGTTTAAAAAGTTTTTAAAAAAAAAAGTAAATAAAGCTGGAGTTTATGGAATTACCAAAGAGCAGAATTCTTCTGGCAACTTCATAAAAATAATTAACTTCTAGTTCAACTTCTTTCAGATCAAACAAAAAGCTCGCCCAGGCTGCAGCGTCTCAAAACGTCCTCAGTCCTGTCTCTGTCCACCTCCAGTTGTGTCCTCGCTGTCCTGTGATGTAATGACAGCTGACAAGCTCCACAGTGGGGGGGTGGGGGGGTTACTATCCCTCTGCTTGTCTCTGTGATCCGTCCGTCTCTTCTGAACGTAGTAAAGTGACAGAACAGAAACGAGGGTCTCTTTTTTAACTTCACGTTTTGTTTATTTTTGTTTCAACTTGTGGCGGTTGGCGTCTAGTGCCGCACGCCTCGTGCAACTTTGAAGTGAGTCTGCAGAAATGTGACGACTCCAGAGCGGCGCTAGTAGCGGGATTCCCCGTGTGCGTGAAAGACAAAGACCCGTTGCTGTTTTCTGTCCGATGGCAGACTGATGTTGGCTGTCAGCCCAAGACAGTGGGAAAAATATGAATTAAAGTGAGTTAGACTTTAATATAAGAAGAAGGTTGGTGGGAATAAAGACAGAGCTGAGGGAGGAGGAGGAGGAGGAGGTTGTTTCAAAGCAATGAACTGTGAGAATGGGTTTATTATTCCTCAGTTTACCACAAATGAGAATTTTGTTTTCATAATGTTTTAAATATTTTTAAAATTAATTTAATTTAATATATCAATGCAATTAATTGTTGCATTTCAAGTCCAATACTTCTAAATTATTTTTATTATTTATGCATTTATTTAGGTTTATTGCATAAAAATGTAAAGCTACAATTTTTACAAACAGCTGAACACGTTGAGTAAACATCTAATATAGTTACAAAAATTACACAATTAAAAAATAGCTGTTTAAAAATGCAGATTCATAAAAAAAATTATATTTATAGAAATGGCTTGTTGTTTTTGGTTTATTGGAAAATTGCTTCATGTTCGTGGTTTTCCCCGGTTTATTATTAAATTGTAAAAAATAATATAATTATTGAAGCTCGTCACCTTAAATATTTTAATGTTATAATTTTTATTTTAATTTTCATCATGTGTTCATCCTTAAAGGAGAATTTTCTGAATCTTTTTCTGCAGCGTCATTTGTTTGGAGTGTTTTCTGCTGCATTCAACAGTCAGCCATTTTGTTCTTCTAGACAGAGCAGATGATGCACCCCCCCCCCCCCCACTCCCCCCACCCTTCACACCATGGCCCTTATTTGGGAAATGCCTTAATTGGATTAAACTCTATGCATCAGAAACACTTTGTCAGCACGTCAGCATACTGTCGGGGCGCCGCGGCGCTCCGAGCCTCATGTGCGCCACTGAATAATGAGCCGCTGGTTCGTGGAGCGCCCGTTTAGCGCCAAAAGTTTTCATTTGGGTATTAATTAGAAAATTAAAATTAAGGCTATTTTTATTTTTTATAATGATCTTATTGCGGCGTCCTTCACATCTGCATTAATTTAAAAATAAAACTTGTTTTTACTGCTTTTATTTTACAAGGTCGGATTAAAAAAAATTATTTACCTTTTAAAGAAAAACTTTAAAAATAATGGATTCATGCAGCAAACATTTCTGTGTTTAATGCTTTAGGGTAAACTACACAGATACTTTAAGTACACGTTTTTATTTAAAGGTGTTCTGTTTTAGTAAGACCTCTTTTATTTTGACATGTTGGAACGTCCTGATTGAAGGTGTCAGAAGCTGTGACGACAGTAAAACATGGCTTCATGTCTCCTCTGTCCTCAGGTGGGGGCTCTGCCCGGCTCCGTCTTCAACCTGGCCCCCCCTCACATGTTCGGCAACAGGCTGAACCCCAACTCCACCATGGCGGCGCTCATCGCTCAGTCCGAGGCGTCACCAGCAGGTACCAGAACATGCCTAACCTGGAGCTGTGTGTGTGTGTGCGTGCGTGTGTGTTTGTGTGAGAGATGATAATAGATGGGTCACGCCCCCTTGATCCTCCAGAAAGGTCAAGGGTCAGAGATAGTCTTAAGCCCCTCCTGTTGTGTTCTGGAGCTGAGTGGGCGGGGCTTACACCTCTTGTTAATGGCCATATATGTGTGTGCTTCACGTGGAAGGGCTTTGAGTGTGCGAGGGGAAGAGCAGAAGTCGGCCATGATGGTTCTGAGTCGGCCCGCTGCAGAAGATCTGACGAACAAGTTGAAAAGTGGTTTTAACAATCAAATGCAGCCTCTTCCTGATGCAAAACATCTGTCTGGCTGGAAGCAGAGGGGAGAGGTGGGGGTCTGCAGGAATAAAGAGCGGAGAGGAGGAAGTGGGTCCTGCTGCCAGTCAGCAGAGCCAGATCCAGCGTGACCTGCAGGTCAGCTCGCTAATCAGGCCCAATGTGAGGGGAGCACAGAAACAGGCGCGCTGCGCTCGTGCACGTAAAATATGTGGTTTGCTGCAATAAAACATTAGAAACTGTTCACCTGCAACATCAAAGTTATAATCCAGGTTTAAAAAAAAAAACAGGTCATCTGGACGGTTTATATATTTATTTACCTGTTACCTGCAACAGGAAGTTGTAGTTAAATAAAGACTATAAAGTTTAATCTGGGTGTTTTTAAAGTTTTCGGTATTTGTGTCAAGAAAAAAGAATTTTGCTGTATTTTTTAAATTTAAATCATAAATTCTGTTTCTGTAATGTGAGGAATCCCAAAAGTTTTAAAAACAAAAACAGCTGGACTTAAATAATGCGAGGGCAATTTCATGTTATTTACTCTCTAACTTTTATTGACTATTTTAATTCAGTCAATCTAAACGACTACTTTCCCTCCAAAAATAATATCCGCAAGCAGCAAATTGATTTTATTTTAAACAGTCAACGTAGGCTTTTTCAGTTTACCACAAAATAAAATGTTAAAAATTAAATTAAAAATATCAGTTTAAAGAGCCAACCCCAGCATGACAAATCAAACGAAGCTCTTCTTTTTATTTTTATTTTTTAATTAAATTTCAGCAAACTGTGGTGAGAAATGCTCATTTTGCAGGAATCATGGAGGAAACAAAACAACTGCAACATCAGGTCTTTTACCTTAGCCTTTATTTTTCACGTCATACTTCTGGATTGTAATTTTTAACATTATTTATATATAAATGTGTCTGATTTAAATGGTATTTAATTAATTATGCATAAAGCAGGCATGTTAAAACACCCAGGTGGGGTTGAAATATCCACTATGATGCGCTTCCTTTATCTTTTACCTTAAAACATCTCTGCAGCAGAGGTAACAGCCTGGCAGGGAAACACAACTCATCACAACACCGGTCCAGCCTGACGTGTGCTGCAAATACCACTTGGTGCAGAAAAATTGTTCTTATTTCAACTAAAACATCTAAGTGTGTCCACTAAGAATGTCAATGTCGACAAACTATCAGGATCGATCACGTCCACTGTTCAGGATTCATCCGCCTGTTAGCAGCTCGGCTGTAACGCTCAAATCGAGGTCAGACCGACCTGGTTGTTTTTATTTATACAGCAAATCTTCACGATATCGACGCCGCTCATCTGCAGCGTCATGTTCACGGCTTTAAAGTTTGGTTTGTCAGCTGTTTGGGGGGTCATGCGAGGTGTTTGTGTGTTTGTGTGCATGTACCATGTTTACTTTGGCAGCCGCTCTTCTTTGCTTTTGAGGGAGGCGCCAGGACAGAAAGGGTTACGACGGAAAAAGCAACAAAAGGGTTCGGAAAAAGAAGGAGCTGAAGTGGATGGTGGGAGGAAGCCGCTGGGGTTTGACTGTCTTAAGTAGAGGGGAGTTGATGTGAGCGTGTAGATGCAGAAAGTGTGTGTGCATGTGTGATTCATTACTCTCAGTGAGGAAAATGAAAAGAAGCGTCTGGCCGGGGGCCCAGAGGGAGGAGAGGCGGAGAGGCAGTCCGAACGACGGCTCGGATGTGAAAGAGATACGAAGAAACTGAGACTGAGTTCTGGAGGCTGCAGAGGCTTCGGGATTACAGGACGTTTAATCTGGATTAGAGAGGAATCCGTCAAACTTCTAAATGTTGCGATCCTCGGGCACCCTCGGCCAGAGGTGTTCAAAAACAAGGAAGCAGTGATTGTGTGCTGGTGTAGAGGAGGGCTGCAGCGCTTTTAGACAGTGTGGGTAACTCGAACTAACAATAATTACCAAATCTGTCAGAATTAATATTTTAAATGGTGCATAAATTGAAACAAATTAAAATTACCAACTACTGTATAAAATAAATCTGAAGTGACCGTTTATTTTAAATAAGTCTGTGTTTTACAGCTGGCCTCTGAGGGATTCTGCCTTTTTCATAGCATACTTGTAGATTGTCATCTAAAATGTTTAAAAATAAGAATGAGCATTAATATATCAAAGCTGTGCTCAAGAGGATTTCAGATTGTCTTTAAATTTTCATTCAACCGTCATTTATACAGGTTAGTCTCATTGAGCCTGACCTACATTACTTTGTAGATTGTGAAGAGGATGGGTCCTAAGACTGAGCCTTGTGGTACACCGCTCTTAATAGTTAAATAGCTATGTGTTGAACACATTGATCTGAGAGATAATTGGAGAACCAACCATCAAGTTGCATCTCTTGAAGTTTTATGGTTGATTTGAGCTGAAAATATCCATTTAGTTGTTTTTTTTCAAGTCAGCAGTCCTCGCCTGTACGTTGTTTACCAAATAAGACCAGGAAGATGCAGCAGTTTGTTTGTGTTTATTTCAGCAAAATTTCTATTCTGTATATTATTTTCAAGCGTGCAAGTTCTTCTAAAGTTTAATTATTAAAATTATGTTAAAGAAGTTTGGCATTTAGGAGTCTCCACAACAGGCGAGTTTAGACTGGATGCTCGAACCGGCAGCCTCAGGATTACTGGACCGCGGCACTGACCACCGAGCTACCGCGGCCCTTCTTAGATTTTGTTAAAGGAGCAATGCAAGAAATAGGAAGCCTGTGTTGTGCCCTCATTTATTAAAAACTCCTCGTTGTGAAACACTGGAAATGATCGTGAATGGAAACAAATACTGTGTCGTTTGGTTTGTTTGTTCTTGACAAAAATAAAGAAAAAAGGTTTAAAAACATTGTGTTGTTGCAAAAACTGTCTCCAGATTTATTTATTTATTTGGACGTCAAATGGATTTTTGTGTGTGCAGATCAGGAGGTGGGAGACGGCGGCGGCGTTGGCGTTAGCGGCGGATCTCAGGGCTTCTCCATAAGAGCTTCTCCCAAGACCACCCCGCGGTGAACACACACACACACACACCTACACACACACTTCGATGCCCTCCCACCCCTCACTCATCATTTACATTCCACACTGCCCCCTCTGCTTCACCCAACCCCCCACTTCTTTTTCTTTTTCTGCTTTTCCCTTCGCCGGCCCCTCGGCTCCTCACACACACACACACACACACACACACACACACACACATTCCCTCTTTCGTTTTTACCCTACAGGCGATTTTCGCTCTCTTAGCCAACGATAACTTGTTTTAAAGGAGCTAACCATCCATCACGTCCAGTTAGATTTCTCTCTTTTAGCCTGGGTTTAAATCACACACGGATGGACAGTTTTGATGAGTTGCTGCATTTTCTGCACTCGGGAATATTTGCGTGGATTCTTCAGGATGGGAATATTGATCCCACAGACACATTTTTATGTTTGTTTGTTTGTTTGTGGGGCGGGCGGTTTCTTTAGATAAGGTTGGTAACACCCCGGCTGACCAAACAACTCATCAGAAAGTAGGTTTGTAAGACATGAGCAGTTTCTCCAGATGTGTGACCATTCAGATTAAAAAATAGACTTTTTGTCCTCCGTCCGCCACGACGATTGGATTTTTTTGTGTTAAACTCTTCATTTCTCTCCCTTACGGTCCTGTCTGCTCTCCTGCTGTCCCTCATTTCCCCTTTTTCACACTCAACAGATTGTCTGAACAACCAGGATTTATCGCATCAAGACGTCGCACTTCCCTTTCTGTGTCCCCGACGTCCCGTTCCTTCCTCCCTCTCCCCGTCTTCCTCGGGCTCTCACACGCCGACAGAAAGCCTGGCCCCTTTTCATTAGAGGCCACTGTAACAACAAATTGATGTAGTTTTATAGCCGGCAGTGTCTATGTTTGTCTGACATTTATGTTGGGTCGTTAATCTCCCTATTGACCTCTCCATCTCTCCTTTTTCTGCCCCTGCTCCCTCCGTTTAGCTCTCCCATTGGTGGCCTGCAGATCCGCTATGACTCCTCGGGGTCGTTGCCGGGGCCAGGGTTGGGGTTGCTAGGGGCCGGGGGAGGCGGCGGTGGCGAGACGCTGCCCCCCGTGGCCACCAGCATCGAGCAGCTCCTGGAGAGGCAGTGGAACGAAGGGCAGAGCTTCCTGCTGCAGCACGGAGCGCAAGGAGACGGTGAGAGGACACGCTTCAGATGTCACACATTTGTGTTTCATGAAATGTTGTTTTTTTTCCACTTACTGCCCATTTCTGTCGAATCTGTCACCTCCAGCTGCTCCCTCTCTGCTGTCGGTTTCCCTCTGCCAATATCTGTCACTTATCAGCTTATCTTAACATCCCTTCAGGGATCAATAAAGTGAAAATGAAAAAGTGAAGCGATGGCCGTCCAGTTGTTAGAAAAGCCATCCTTCAACCGGGTCAGTCGGACCGAGGAGTCCTCTCTTGTCTCATTTCATCCTTGTTGTGCTCAGTCTGCAGCAACTGTAGCTTATTCTGACCTTTGACCTCCCCGTGGAAGAAATCGGTCATGAGTCGTGTCGAGGCAGCACCGTTGCATCGTTTCCCCTCGAGGAATGATCGGCGTTTCAGCGTTAGAACGTTTTTCCTTTTTCAAGTGAACCAGAAACACCTGCGAATGATGTTTACTGAGGAAGCTGAAGCTAAATCATTAAAGCTAAAAAGAGCACAGCACTAACTAAAATGAAAAGTAAACAAAAATACTAGTTAAGTTAGCAAAACACGAGCTAAAAGCTAATAATTGAAAAAAAAGTGCTAATGTAAATTTAGCAAAAGGCTGGCTAAGAGTTAAAACTAGTAAGTAGCTCAAAGTAGTAAAATACTAGGCTAGATAAAAGAAGCTAAATTTTAGCTAAAATTAGAAGAAAAAAATTAAACCTGTATTATATTATTAGCTAAAGACTTAAAGAGGAACTTACCCCACTGTGAAACGATGGCTCCACCCCAAGACGAGATTTAAAAAATACAAAGTGGGTGTGCCAAGAGACACTGCATAAAAGGAGGGGGAGGTGGTGGGGGGTTAGAGCGAGGAGGTGTGGCCAGGACAAGAGACCGTGACATGCAGCTAGCATTAGCATAATTTATGCAACATGGAGAGGGATCACAGCGACACAGGTGGAGGAC
>JARVGS010000761.1:28804528-28818883 GCA_031762315.1 Hypsolebias antenori | reverse complement strand
TGTACTTAAAAGTTGCACGATCATCTTTTAAAACTCTAAACTAGAAGAGTTGCACGATCATCTTTTAAAACCACAAGTTAAAAACATTTAAAAAAACGAGCTTCTTCTTCTTGTTGAGGACGTTTCTGTTCTCGTCAGAGGAGCGAGTCAAGAGAGCTGCGTGGATTTAAATCCAGATGTTTGTAGAGATGCTCCGTGACGCAGACGTCTCCTTCAGCTCTGATGTTTTAAAGTTGGTCTGCATGAAGCGCTGCGGCGAGAGCTGCACATTTAAAACAGTTGGTCTCCAAATGAATAAGAAATAAATGTTTGCCAGTTTTTGTTGATCAGAACAAATTCTTCAGTTTTTCCACAAAATGCAACTTTTTTCTTCCTTTTAAAAGAAGTTGATTTGTTGTTGCTCCATTTGTTCCTGTCAATGATCAACGTTGACTAAATAAAGTCGTGCAGATGTGTTAAAGTGTGTTTCCTCCTGCAGCTCCAGCCTGGAGGAGCTCACGTTCAGTGCAGAACAAATAGACGTTTTCTGCAGCAGCTATCAGGTGCAGTCCAGAAAATATTGTTTCATGCATTCAACCTTTTATTTATGTGTAATGTTCTATAATATAAATATTTCTACAGTAACTAATGTGAGCTCATGTTGGTTTCACAGAAACATAAGAAGGAACTGGAGCGTCTGCTGGCCAGGTAAGGAGGCTGAAAATTAATAGTTGTGATAAAATAAAACACATTTTTATCATTTTGCTGAAGCTGAGCTCACTCTTTTTGTTTTCAAGCCATAACGAGAGTATGGAAATGTTAGTTTAGGGATTAAAATCTAAATGACTAACGCTCATTAAGGTTTTATAAGTTCCTCAGAGGAGACTCGCACACGTTTCTCAGATTTACAGGGTCACGTCTCAGAAAGCTCGATTGTTTGAGACAAGCTAGAAAGTTCTTTTTACCAAAAGAACATACATTTAGTATCCAAGACGGTTTGAGACCCTAAAATAATTGTTAAAAAAAAAAAAAGTTTTATGCTGGGTTATTTCCAGCTGTTGAACAACCATTTACTCTAAAATGGACGTAAAATAAAAACGAGAATTTGAGTCTTGGCAAAAAAAACAAAAGCGGAACTCCAACTGAAAAGGCGTAAATTCAGCACGTGGGTTTTAAAATCTCAAACCGGCGTCCTAAGGATTTAATAACCGGGAGGACGACGACTTGTCTGCATCGTTTGTTCAGAGCTGTAGAGTTTAATCTGATAAAAACAGTGGGATTATGTTTTGAATCAAAGAAAGTGAAATGTTCAGGATGTAAAACAAAATAAAAGTTTTTTCCTCTTCTAGTATAGGAAGACGTCCGGCTCAGATTAATGACGTTTCCTGGCGCCTCCAGTACAACACGAAGGTACCTGCGGTCCGAGTTCTGCTTTTGAAACATTTTGATGTCCGACTCTAATCAAATGTTTTCCTCCGTCAGTCTGCACATCTGGATAAAGTCAACCAGCCTTTCTACCTGATATCACTGAACACCGAGGTGACACCTGCTGAGACGCCGTGCACGCACCGCACAACAGATTTAAAATCACTAAAGGCTCATAAATGTTTTTAACTTGTGACGCTTTGCAAATCTAATTTAAATGCTCCTCCATGAATGAATCTGTTTTTATTTATTCTGTTGTTTGTTTTACACATTTCTCAAAATTTAAAAAGGAATAAGTCTTTTATTTTAGGTTTACAACAAATTTCATTCCTTTATTTAAAATCTTTTATTTGCTCCGTGACGACATCAATGAGCAGAAATTCATCAGTTACATCTTTGTGTTTTGTCAGAATCAAGGAAGCTCAGAAGACGTCAGCTTCACGTGCACGACGGAGCAGCTGCAGGTAAAAAATAAAATAAAATAAATAAAGGAAATCAATCAGATCATCTTCCCAGGAGGAAAAATGGATAATTCTGCTAAAACTGCAACAGAAACGAGTTTTTTTTTATTATTATTATTGTGTTTGAGCTTCTGTTTGGTTAAATGTTCTTATAAAAAACAAATTGTGGATATTTGATGGAGAAAGATCAAAAAAAGATTTCAGCCCGACTCCTTCAGTTTCAGACAATAACTCAATATTTAATATTTATTTAGTAAATGTTTGTATTTTCCTGTTGTGTCGTTTCAGGATCTGCTGGCGAAGTTAAAAGACGCAGCCAAGAGTTTGGAGAAAGCCAGTCAGATGTGACGCGCACATTCACGCACAGTTTTTTTTTTTTTTTTTTAAGTTGCGAAATAAAATGTTCTTCAAAGGACTCGACCCGCGTCTGTTTTGCTTTAATAAACTTATTTTTAGGTTAAATAAATAAAAACCAGGAATTAAAGAAAGGCGTGGAAGAAGCGTCGCAGAGTGGAGCTGCGCCGCGCACAGATGTGCGTGAAGCGGTGGCGCATTCATGGCAGCAACGTTTGCCGTGCGCGCGCAGAGGGTTAACATTAATGCGGAGAACAGCGCAACGGCAGCAGCGCCCTGGTTGTGACGCAAAGTGCGCGAACTCGGGCGTGCGCGTCTTTTCGTGATGCGTGTTTTCTGCCCGCCGACACAAATTCCAAGGCGCCCTTAAACCAGGAGATCACGTGACCAGAGGGGGGCGGGCCAACTACAAGCCATTTTGGGGACGGTGTCAGTTTCTACTGAGCGCATACACGTACACACGCGCGCGCGCACCCACGGAGGGACTTGCACGGAACGAGCTGGTGGATCTCGTGGAGGCAGAGTTCTCGGAGCGGAAGCTGCGGGTTCGGGACGCGCGAGCTGCGCGGACACGAGGCTGGTTTTCTTCGCACATCCGAGCTGCGCTCCTCTGTGCGCGCACTCTCTCCCTCCCCCCTCGCCCTCCCCCTCCTCTCCCCCGCCTCCCTGACAGCGTCTGCAGCCTGCTTCAAGATGGCGGCTCGGCTCCTATTCATTTTCTGCTGATCTGCCTCCACAACTTTCATTGTCTCCTCGAGCCTCGGAGCCTCCGCCGCGCGCGCCTCCAGGTACGTGTCCGTCGACGCCGCCTCTCCAGAACCGGGTCCAGGTTGTGGCTTTGTGCTCTTGTGTTTTCGTGCGCGCGGATCCAGCGGTGGATGTGGGGCTCTTCTTTTTTTCCTCCTCGCAGCAGCGACGTGGATCCGTCCGTGTCCGTGTGCGCACTAGTTTTTTCGTGCAAAACGCGTTCCGCGCTCGGCTCTAAAAGCCCATATCCCCCCTCACGCGCGCTTTGGTGCTGCATGTGGTGCTCGGTCACCCGTCTGCACGCGCTGCTGTCGGTTCTGGTTCGGATTGCGTCGTTTGGATTTATGTAAAGTGGAGGAGCCGAGGCGAGCCAAGCTGGGCAGGCGGAGGTGATCCCGGGATCAAGTGCTCCAAACGCTCCTCCAGAGCCCGGATCTCCACCTGGCGCGCCCACATTATAGATTTAGGATGTCTGGGGGGTCCTGATCTGGGTCGCGTGTTGCGTTTTGCCGAACAGAACCGATTAATTGATTTATTAACTTAACTCGGACCGCTCCCGCTAAACGTGACGTGAAGGCAGCCGCGTTTAATTTGTGCACAAATGCGTCGTGATGACTGCGTGGACAACACCAGATCGTGAAAATTCGGACACGGAACAGTTCGGGGTTTGACTGGATCCACTGGGAAGAAGAATAGTCGAAGAGTTTAGATAAATAAAATAAAAAAATCAGCGGGCGACGCTTCGGTTTTGATCCAAAACGAAACAGAGTTGGTTCTTGCGCCTTAAAGCGCGCGAGCCAGGATGTTTATTTTGAATTATTTGTTTTGTCTCTGAAACTTGTTTTTATTTTTCTCCTTCTGGAGGTCAGTGTGGACAGGAGTGATCCTGGTCATGTCTGCAGGTTGGCAGCGTTTTAAAATAAATCTGTTCCAACGCTCATGCGCACAGTTAATGCCGTGAATTTATTTAAATTAAATTAAATTTTTGTTGCTCCACGTCCTGGATTTATTTGTTGCAGGAACTGAAGCTCTGGTCAAACCGGAACTCTGGGGGGTTGATGTGGACCTCAGTCCCAGAAAGTTCCGGGTCAGACATTTGTCCAAACCCATCGATTGATGGCGCAACAGGCTCCATGCGCGCACGTTTATGCGGACGTTTTCTATTGTTGTGTGTGTGTGTGTGTGTGTGTGTGTGTGTGTGTGTGTGTGTGTTTGGGGGTTCCGTGTCGCGTCTCGGTCCGGGTTCGGTTCTTGTGGGTTGAAGCAGAAATGTCGAAGCGACGCGCAGCCGAACCGGGACCTTTGTGATCCGGTACCCGCCCTCATCTGGGTCCGGAACCATCCGTGAATGTGGTGCAGCAGCCGCGGGTACGAGGCTGCACGCGCACCCCCCTTAATGTTTTTTCTTTTTCCTCCTCTACAAAATGGCAGCCGAGCTGCAGCCATGGCAGTCCTGTGTGCGTATACGCGCGCGCATGTGTGAGCGTGCATGCGTGTTAGACATCCTGTCTCGTTGTGGTCGCTGCGTGACCGCGAGCCCTCAGGACTAAAAGCAACGAGGAGAAAAAGCAAAATAAAAAAGGAGTTGCCATAGAAACGACCAGGTCCCCCCCCCATCAGTGTGGCACACCTGACGCGCCTCCTCATCCTCCCAAACCTGCACCTCCATCAACCCGCGGGCTGCAGATCTGCCAATTAACTGCTTTGGTTAATTATCAGTCACCGGCGCGCGCGCGTTTCTCCTCTTGATCGGAATAAATCACCCGGAAGCGTTTTGACGTCACGTTTAATGATCTGTTCCATATTTTATTACAACCAACCTGCAGCTTGGTCACTGAGCCAACACCACATGAATTCTTCCTGTCAGGAGGAGAAATAAGATTTAATTAGATTTAATAATTTTAAAACCAGTTTTATTATTCCGCTGCATTTAACTTCCTGACACGCACGTTCATTCTCTTTGTGCGTGTGTGTTGCATGTTCTTATGCTGATTGATTATTGGGGTTTTAACACGTCCTAAAACACCAGTTTCTGTAAAATCATGTGAACCTGTTTAAAAAGCTTTAATAAAAATTTAAAAATCAGTTTATTAAATAAAGCTTGTGCTGCTGCAACTAAAATACACAGTTTGATGTTAATTCTGACTAAAATCCATGGACTTAAAAACTGTTTTTTGGGTACAGAACTATTAAATTTAATGAAATGTAAATCTTAATTTCTTAATCTAATAAGTTTTTTAAACTGTTGATTATTCCTTTATATTAAACTTATTCAAGCTCCCGTTGGTGTCGTTGTACTAATAGTGAGACTTTTTTGTTTTGATATGCAAAAGAAAACTACAAGGCGACAAACTAATCAAATAATTAGCAGATAAATTAAGTAATCTATATAAAATTAAATGTTTTTTTGACTCTAACTTTACTTACTTGGACTTGTTGCACAAAGGTGTGCAACGAAATGGTCAAAATATCAAAACGCACAAAGAGTTTCACACAGACGACACTCGTGGTTTTTAAAACAAAGTGCACACGACGTCCTTGTCCAGTCGGAGCGGTACAGAATATTTAAAAATCGGTGAAAGTGTTGCGTCATGAAACGGACCGCCTGGACTCTGGAGCAGAATCTGATCCTGGATCAGTTCTGCATCGATTAAAAATGATCAGAAACGAGCAAAATGGACGTTTAACCGTTTTACCTCCTCTGTTAAAATGTTATCGTCTTTAGATCCGTATATAAAGAAAATCTAAAAAAGCTAAGTCTGGTCTGGACCAGACTTAGCTTTTTTAGATTTTTATACAAGCATGCATCAGGGTATATAAAGAAAAGTAAATTTAACACATTTTCTGACCCCTCTTTTATTTTTAACTGTTTGAAAAGATCAAATTGTGGCATTTTATTCCCAAGAAGTATGAAAAAAGAAAATGGAGAATGAATTTAGACTTCTTGAAGCCGCATTTTAAAGACAAAAACCTCAATTATGCAGAATACTTTTCAGCTGAACGGATGAAAAGTAGTTTCCAGCTCCTTGTGGCACAGCTGATCTGTGATTAGTTTAAAAGGAAAGTTCATCCTCGTCTTATCTTCTTCTGCAAAATGTCTCGTTTCAACGCCCGAGTTATGAAACAGAATAAATCCCTGCTCACAATAACGAGCGTTTATGTTGTACACGCTGCTTAAAATGACTGAAAACTCAAATCCTGCAGGGCCGTCATTAGCTCGGTCATCATGCATCGGACCACCAGGATAAAGATCACGGAGCTCAACCCCCACCTCATCTGCGTCCTGTGTGGAGGATACTTCATCGACGCCACCACCATCATCGAGTGCCTCCACTCCTGTGAGCCACTTTATAAACCTCAAGCTTCAAAGTGCTGCAGGGCTGGTCCAGTGACGGAGCTCAGGAGCGCCTTTTTCAATTTAAATTGTGCTTTTTGTTTTGCAGTTTGCAAAATGTGCATCGTGCGGTACCTGGAATCGAGCAAATACTGCCCCATCTGCGACGTGCAAGTGCACAAAACCAAACCGATGCTCAACATCAGGTGAGATTTGGTCGTTTTTGTCTGTTTTCCTCCTCAGTCAAATTCATCATTTCGTTTTTAGCTTGGAGTTTGCTTTTTAAAACGATTTAAACAAATAAATTAGGGATGCACGATATTATCGACATGGTATCGTATCGGACGATATTGGCGGTAAAGTTAAATATTGGCCATTCCTTCAAAATGATTCACATAAATGGCACTGTTTTTTATATATATATATATATTCTATATTTATATAGTGTCACATCATTTTCAGCCCCCTTTTGTCATCTGCATTTGGTAGCAGGCCACATTGACAAAGACCATGCAGAATGATTTATTGGTATTGGTATCGGATATCGACCAAAAATCCAATATCGTGTATCCCTAAAATAAATGTTAGTTTTTTTTTTTTTAAATTGAGGAGCTGCTGATGTCACATTATGAGATGTTTTGAACGTATAATTTTACTCCTCTGCATCAGTTTCCTTCTCGTTTTGTCCGTCTCCTCTCGATGACTCTCGTCTCCTCTGCAGGTCAGACAAAACGTTACAAGACATCGTGTACAAACTGGTTCCAGGCCTCTTCAAAAGTAAGATCATCAGCACGAAGTCGCGTTTAAATCTTTGGTTTCGTCTCATGAGACGCTGCAGGGACGACAAATCCAACAAAATCGTCATATTTTTGTTTCGTGTGGCTCACACGTTGAATCCATTTGATACATTTTTATTTATATGATCAGAATTTCAGCAAAATATTTGTTTGCAGTGTGCTTGGTGGTTCATTTCAATTTTTTTTTTGTCAAAACGACTCAAAATGAATATGAAAATTGAATATTCTAATAATAAAACTAAAGAGTTCATCTGTTAAAGCAAAGTTTCTGGTTTGTTTGTGAACGTCCTCAGATGAGATGAAGAGGAGGAGAGACTTCTACGCCGAGCATCCTGTGGACGGTGAGTCAGGAGTCCTGCTCGTGGTGGGAAAGTCTCCGGCACGTCGTCTTAAATGTTGCTTTTAATTTTAAAACAGCCTCGAACGGTTCGCACGAGGATCGCGGGGAGGTGGCGGATGAAGACAAGCGGATCATCACCGACGACGAGATCATCAGCCTCTCCATCGAGTTCTTCGATCAGAGCAGGTTCCTGAAAACTTATTTTATTAAGAATAGCTGCGTCAGATTATATGTTAAATATCTTTAAAATAATTTACAGAGCTTTAAAGGAGACAATTGATGAACACAAGTTTTTTTTCCCCCACTCCACTTTTCGACAATTCACGAGAAACAATTAAAAAAATATATTTTCAGATTTATGTTTGTAAATTTTGTGACGCCGCAAAATCCTGAAATGCAAAACGTTAAGAAGAATAGGTAAAAGTATGTAAATACGACGGAGGACTGTAAGTTTGTCCTGTTTTCTGTTTATTTTGTGCAGACTGGGAGGTGGAGTTGAAGATAAACACTCTAAAGATCAGGTAACGCACGACGAAGCCGTTTCCACGGAAACCTGCAAATCTTTATTTTCCTGTTCAGATAAAATAAGACGCAACGGAAGCAGCACCAATGTTTCAATATCCTTTTTATTTTCCTCCTAAACTACAGCACTCTAGATAAATATACTTTCATTTCTACTATTAGATGCATTTTAAAATCTTTTCTTTGCAGGCGGCTAACAAGAGGTACCTTCAGTGTCCGGCAGCCATGACGGTCATGCATCTGAGAAAGTTTCTCCGCAGCAAGATGGACATCCCAAACACCTACCAGGTCATTTTTTATACTTCCTGTTTTATTCTGTTTTGCTGAAATGCTTGTGCACTTTCATCAAACCTTTTCTCCTCCTGTCCAGGTTGAAGTCATGTATGAAGACGAGCCTCTCAAAGATTACTACACGTTAATGGATATAGCTTATATCTACACCTGGAGACGGGTACGAGCTGCTCCTACACTTTCTGATGGTCGCGGAAAATCTAACGTTAACGCCTTTGATTCTTTTGTTTTCATATAAAAGTTGCCAAAGTCACGCGTAAGAGCATCTTTTAAAGCAACAAAACACATTTTCTTTGTGTGTAATTATCAAAGTTTAACACAAAAGTTGTGTATTTAACACAGTTTGGGGTAAAGTAAAAATTAGGAGGATCGGTGAGGTAAAATTAAAAACAGCTGAACATATTTAATTAACTTTTGAAGCTGCTTTACTTTTATTTTGACTTGAGAAATGAAACTTTGTTAAATAATTAAAGAAAAGAAAACAGTTGCTTGTGATTCATCTTGCAAACATCTGCTGGATGACTGGACACCAGCTTGAAATTTTTTATTTTACTTCTATTTAAAGGCGAAACAAACAACTTTACATTTATTTTATGCACAGTTATTATGGGTTTTTAATCAGTGGGGGCCAAAAGTTTTTTTTTTTTTTTTTTTTTTTTGTAGACCAATTTGAAGTTATGTGAAACTATAGAATAACAGTTTTCAAATTTGATACATTTGTAGTTTTTAATGTTATTTTAGCCATAATAATCTTGATAAATGATTCATTTAACAAGATGAGGAAACTAAGGAAATCCTGCTTTAGTTAACATATTTCATGATACAACTCATTTTTAAATAAAATACTTTTTATGATAAAGTAAAACATAAACAGCCATTCACAATATAAAATAAAACAGGCTGAAGCCAAAAAAAGTTTCATAGAAATTCTGCAAAAATACAACGAAATCCTAATTTGCACATTTTAATGAATTTACATTATAGTCTGTCATTAACAAATATTTAAAATCTAATACTGGCTGTAAGTATAAAACCTGTTGTCAAATTCTTGTACAGTATTTTATATTTACTTTGGAACTGCTGGTACTTATTTGATGAAAATAATATAAAAATTTAATTTATTTTCCAACAGCCCGTTAAGCTTTTTGGTTCTTTTGTTAAATAAACATTAAACTGTCATACACATTGTATAGGTATGAATGCTAATGTTAGCCATTTTTATTACAATTGTATTTAAAATAAGCTATTTAATGATATGCTAATGTTAGCCACTTTTATTAATGTTTACAATAAGACCTTTTATGTTGAGCTATTATTAGCCACTTTTATTAATATTTCATTTAAAATAAGCTATTTTATGTTAAGCTAATGTTAGTCACTTAATGTTTTATTCAAAATAAGCCAATTAATGTTAAACTGTTAGCTACTTTAGTTAATGTTTCACTTAAAATATGGTAAGCTATTTATGCTAATGTTAAGTACTTTTGATAATGTTTAATATAAAATAAGCAATTTTATGTATGCTAATCTTAGCTACTTTTATTATTGTGTTATTTAAAATAAGCAATTTTGAATGATGCTAATGTTAGCTACTTTTATTATGGTTTATTTAAAGTAAGCCCTTTTATGTAATGCTAATTTTAGCTACTTCATGTTTCATTTACTGTAAACCCTTTTATGTTACGCTAATGTTGGCCTCTTTTTATTTATAATAAGCTATTTTATGATATGCTGATGTTAGCCACTTTTATTAATGCTTAATTTAAATAAGCTATTTTATTTTAGGCTAATGTTAGCCACTTTTTATTTAATAAGCCATTTTATGAGACGCTAATTCTAACCACTTTTATTAGTGTTTAATTTAAAATAGGCTCTTTTATGTTAGGCTAATGTTTGCCACTTATATTAATTTTTTACAATAAACCTTTTATGTTGAGCTATTATTAGCCACTTTTATTAATATTTCATTTAAAATAAGCCATTTTATGTTAAACTAATGTTAGCCACTTTTGTTAATGTTTCACTTAAAATATGATAAGCTACTTATGCTAATGTTAACTACTTTTAACAATGTTTAATTTAAAATAAGCAATTTTATGTAATGCTAATCTTAGCTACTTTTATTAATGTGTTCTTTAAAATAAGCCATTTTGAGTAATGCTAAAATAAGCAATTTTATGTAATGCTAATCTTAGCCACTTTTATTAATGTGTTCTTTAAAATAAGCAATTTTGAGTAATACTAATGTTAGCTACTTTTATTAATGCATTATTTAAAATAAGCTATTTTATGTTAAGCTAATGTTAGTCACTTTTATTAATGCTTTATTAAAATTAAGCTATTTTATGTTAATGTTAGCCACTTTTATTAATGTTTTAGTTAAAATAAGCTATTTTGTTATGTTAATGTCAGCCACTTTTATTAATGTTTTATTAAAAACAAGCTATGTTATGTTAATGTTTGCCACTTTTATTAATGTTTTATTTAAAATAAGCTATTTTATTTAAAAGCTAATGTTAGTCACTTATTAATGCTTTATTAAAAATAAGCTATTTTATGTTAATGTTAGCCTCTTTTATTCATGTTTTATTTAAAATAAGCTATTTTATGTTATGTTATGTTAATGTTAACCACTTTTATTAATGCTTTATTTAAAAAAGCTATTTTATGTTAAGCTAATGTTAGTCACTTTTATTAGTGCTTTATTAAAAATAAGCTATTTTATGTTAATGTTATCCACTTTTTTAATGCTTTATTTAAAAAGCTATTTTATGTTAAGCTAATGTTAGTCACTTTTATTAGTGCTTTATTAAAAATAAGCTGTTTTATGTTAATGTTAGCCACTTTTATTAATGCTTTATTAAAAATAAGCTATTTTATGCTATGCTAATTTTAGCCACTTTTACTGTTTATTTAAAGTAAGCCCTTTTATGATGTGCTAATGTTAGACACTTTTAATGTTTCATTTAAAATCAGCCATTTTATGTTATCAAGGTCAAGGTTCTTTGTCATTCACACCAAATGTGGTACATGAGGTGGAACAAAATTATGTACACAGGGTCCCAGTTACATCCAACAATAGCAAAGGTATAAAGTGTAAAGAAAAACAGTAATAAGATCTAAGATATGAATTAAGAGATACACTAAACTAAGAATACACTAAACGCTTAATGGTGCAGAAATAATACGCTGAACAACAGCAGCACGAACATGATATGAGCAGCTGTGCGAATGAACACAGCAGCATGAGATCAGCAGCATGAGATCAGCAGCACACGTCAACAAAGTTGCATTACAGTGATTTTTTTTTCTCTCACTGTGCTGATTTAAGGATTCATGAGTCTTAACAGCCTCAGGGTAGAAGCTGTTCCTCAGTTGTTCTACACTTAGTGCTCCTCAACCTCCTTCCTGAGGGGAGCGGGGCAAAAAGCCATTTTATGTTATGCTAACGTTAGCCACTTTTGTTAACAGTTTTTTGTTATGCTAACGTTAGCCACTTTTGCTAACAGTTTTTTTTTTTTACATGAAGCAGTTTTATTTTGTGCTAAAATAAGTAAAAATGTTTGTCCTGCTTTCCTCCCCCACAGAACGGACCTTTGCCGCTCCAGTACCGGGTTCGACCCAACTGCAAGAAGATGAAGGTGACTCATGCGCAGCAGGAGGGTCAGAACAGCACGAGCCGATGCGGGCCGGAGAGCGATTCCGCCAGCGACAAAGCCGGGAGTCCTGCCGGGGCTCCGTCCACCTCCTCCTCGCTGCCGAGCCCCGGGACGCCTGCTCCGTCCCCGCACCCTCCGCCCCCCCACGGCCCCGGCAAAGTGAACGGCACCGCGGCGGCAGCCACAGCTCCAACCCCGAACCGGCCCTTCAACCAGTTCGGCGGCGGCGGCAGCAGCGGCGGTAAACCCCTGCGGAAGGTTTCCCTGAACGGCTCGACGACGTCCTCCGGATGACGCGGGGCTCCGGAGCCGAGCAGCGACCGCTGCACACCCGCTCAGCTGTAACGCTGTTTTCATGCCAACGTAGTTCCACTGTGTAGACGATGTCCTCTCTCTTTCTCTCTCCATTTGTTGTTATTGATATCATGACGTCATTTGTACGTTTGAACGTAGCGGAAACAGAGACCTTTCACAATAAAAGGAGCCCGCAAGCCGGGCCGTGTTCGGCGAGTCTGAAAGGAGGAAAAGAAGAAGCATTTAGCTCTTTTCTTTTAAAGCTGCGTCTTTATGAGGTGGGTTTGTGGTCAACTTCCTGTGCTGGGATATTTTTGAAGCACAGATCCAAACATGCATGTTTTCCTGCGCTGAGGGGGGAAAAGACGAAAAGTTTCAGTGTTCAGGACAGAAGTTTGTGCTAACTTCAAATCAAATGTAGCTGCAGTAGAACCGGATTTCTCATCCCCTGCGTGTAAATAAACGACAAGAAACATATTTAATCAGTTTTGTTTCTTTGCTCCGAGGGAAGGAATTTATCTGGACGTCTCCGTTTTCTGTATTTGTATCGCTCGACTGTATATGAACAACTTTCTGTATTGTTACTGTTGCACAGTATAAAACATATAAATAAAACATTTTACACTTATGGAGAAATCCGCTGCTGTTTCTGAACATTTGGTGCTTTTTGTTACGAATTAAACCGGAATAAAAGGCTCATTAACACGGACAGACGGTGCCGAGCGCCACACGTCTGCTGGAGCAGAAAATCAACTGAATTTAATTAAAGTTATGCACAATTTTGTGAACTTTCACACTCTTAGTACAGACAACCCTCAGCTACTAACTTATCCAATTTTAGTTTATTATATGTGAAATTAACTTAATTAAAGCAGTGTTTGTTTTTTAAAATGAGTTGGCTGTGATGACCATTTTAAAAAGGATTTGCTTTAAATGTTATAAAATCTGTAAATGAAAATCCAATGATTATTTTCTGACAGTTTTGTTAAATTCCGTTCAGTGTTTTGTGAGATATTTTGCTAACAGACAGCCTCAGCTCCAGTTCAAGGCAACATTTTAAACAAAGATATTGAACAGTCTGCCAGTGCTCAGAATATGTGTTGGAAATCAATATCAGCTACTACCAAATCAAATTTTAGCTGAAAATCTGCCAAACTGACCGAGCTGTAGCTATTTTAATGGTTTTTGAATTTGGAGGGTTGTAGCGGCCATGTTGGATCTGGTTTACTCAAAACGATAAATAGTTGTAGAAATATATCTTATAATTATTACCTGCAAGTTTAATTAAAATTCATCCAGTGGTTCTTGAGATATTTTGCTAACAGACATGAACGTTCTCCTCCTCCCTCGCGTTTGAGCGGGCGGGTGATAAAAATTGCAGCAGAGAGGAAACGTGGCGCGTGAATTGTGCTAAATGTTGAATAGAAGTTGCTTGATTCATGAAGTATTTTAATTTGTAGGCGCTCAAAGGGTATTTTACTTTGAAAGGAAGCAGACCCGATTGAAAAAGTGTCATTTTTTTCTCCAACAAAGACTTAAACGCAGTTTGCGCTTTAATATTTATGTTTTCCAGTTTGTGAGCAGAAAAGTTGAAAACGTCACAAAGTAAATAAAAATAAAAACAGATTTATTGTGAACAAAAACACCAGGCGGAGTTTATGATTTTTAAAGACGAGCCACGAAACGTGAAGTCATGAAGGAAAAAAAAAAAAAAAAAACTAAATTCAACTTGAACATTTATTTAACTCCTGATTTTAGAGCAAAAGTCAAATTAAAACATACAAAGAGACGAACAGGAATTTGTTAGCTTAAAATAGTATTTATTTTTCTCTGAGCTACGTTAATATATATCTCTCTTTATTTATAAGTGTTTTTTCTATAAAACAACTATATTATATTATTTTATGCTCGAGTTTACCTTCAGCAGGTTTCCAACTGTGGCAATACTTTATGTTCTCAAATCAATGCCAACCTGGTAAGATCACCCTGTTTGATTTAGGACACACAAGTTCGGTTATGCAGGAAGTGAAACATCTGGGACAACTGCTTCAAGTAACAGAATAATTTATTATCAGCACCCACAGAAAACAAAACAAAAGAAGGACTGCAGAAGCTGAGGCCACTGGCTGGAGGGGTTTAGATACGTTGCCTC
>JARVGS010000761.1:28783615-28795335 GCA_031762315.1 Hypsolebias antenori | reverse complement strand
GTATTTAAGAGACTAGTCAAAATTGAATTGTTAAACAAATATGTATGAATGTATTTAAATGAGACAGGTATGATGTTATAAAATTGAGGGAGTTATTATTTTGTTTTGTTATTTATAGGATATGTTTGTTTGAATTGTTTATTTGACAAATAAGGAGCAGATTTAATAAGATTTTTTTCTTCATCTGCTACCTTTCATTTTATTCTTAATATTGTTTTTTCTAATTACATATATATTGTAATTATGTATTTCATTGTTATAAAATGAATAAAAATAAATAAATAAATAAATTCATCTTCAAAAATACAAACATTCAAACCAGCTTGTTTTTATTCCTAATAAATAGGTTAAATGTCTGCCATACCCCGTGTTTGACAGTTTTGGCGGCGTGCGCAGCTTTCTTCTTGGCGTCATAATGCTGCAGGATGTCTATAACAGCCATGAAGTACACCTCCTTCCTCGGAGCGCCTGCAGTTTGAAACCAACGAGACCAACGTGAGAATCTTCACTGACAGTAGCTGTCGCCACGAGGGGGAGCTCTGGGGTCTGTTAGTGTTTTAAAACCAGTCTGCTCACCCTCGTTGCTTTTGATGGCGTAGACGTCGATGGTAGGATCAAACTCTCCAGGTGAGAGGGGCTTGGTGCTGTCCAGGGTGTTGCTGGGACTGTCTGGGGGTGTCCCAATACCCCCTCCGTCACTCTCGCCCTCCTCCTCTGCCTCATTGTCCTCGCTCTCCACGTCCTCCTGCTCAGCTCGCTCCACGTCGTGGATCCCCACCAGCAGACTGTAATCCATGAGCTTCAGCTGAGCCAGGAACTGAAGGCAGGAAGATGAGAGGACAAGCATGGTGAGATGCTGAGGTGCTTTGGAGACAAATGCTGTTGATAATCAGGATGATCTACAGCACGATTCCAAAGATAACAGTCCTAGAGGTGAGTGAGAAGTCAACATATCGAGCGCATACCTCCACGTCTTTCCTAAGCTTCTCCAAAAACATTTTCTTGTTCTCCCCATCGATGTGAATCTTCTGCCCATCATTGATGAAGTCATTGTCCTTGTAGGTGGGCAGCTCCTTGGCCTGTTCATCGGTACGAGAGATTAGCAACAAAAAGAAAAAACAGCCCGAACAGACCTCGCTGTTTTACACAGCAAACACAAGACGACTCAAAATAAACATTTTCTTTAGTAAATAAGAAAATACTGAAAAGGTTAGTTGCAAGACAAAATATCAAAATAGTCGAGAACTGTAGATATGAGACTAAAATATATATTTTTACTTTATCCTCAGAAACCTTTACACAACTTTAATGTTGTTTTGCTGAACACAAACAAACAAGAGCTGTTTCAAAAGACACGACGGATTAATTTACTCTAATCTCAGAAGTGAGTCATCAACGTGGGTGTGAATCCTGGAAATCCTGTTTGTTGAAATGCTGTGGATTTTTAGATAAGCCTGTCTGAAGCTAAGAACCACTGAAGCAGCACAGATCCAGCTGAGGCAACAGTTTGCACATTTCTACATATTAAACATTCTTATTTCTCCTGTTGATTCTGGCACACCGCACGTCAACTCTGACCCAAACTCTGTGTTGATGCTCGAAGCAGCTTTAAGCACCAGGCCAGACTTCTCTACAGCTTGATGTTCGTCTGCCTGAGTCAAAAACACTAAATCAGATGATGCAAATTTCATTTTGTGTATGTTTTTGAACAGAACTCCCACCAATCAGCCAAAACAACAGGAGTTTCCAAATTAAATGGGGTCAGATTGGTCTTAACGATGCTGCAGCAGGTCGGCCTGCAGCCTGCAGGGGGAGGAGGCGTAAGGCAGGGAGGGACGGGGAGCTGAGCTCTAAAAGTCACCGAGGAAAGAAAAAGAGCAGGAAATGAGGTAACGGGGCAACAGCTGCTGTTTAGCTACTACAATGTTTCTATGGCAGCAGGAGAGAAGCAGCAACACAACTTTGAGCTCAGACAGGACACACACTCATACACACTCAAAACATCTTTACACAAATGGTCCCATTGCACAAACGAGGACACTCGAGCACAGATATACAGACACTGACCTCCAGTTTGCAACAATTATGGGATGTATAAGTTTGACTGGAACACTACGAGGCTTAAAATGTGACATAAAAGCAGCGACTCCTGAGTGAACTGAACTCCAAAAGTCAGACTGACACTGATAGTTTCTGCTCCGACGGTAAAATTAAGCCTCTGACTCCGATACCTTTCAAGTTTACAAGCAAACGAAACAAAAGTGGATATATATGAGGCAGGAAGAACACAGATGATTTTCAATAACATTTTATGTAGTTTCTGTCCTTTTAGTTACTAAAAATAAAACCGCTGACTGCACTTGGAGCAGCTTTTAAGAGGCTACTACAGTATTTTTGAAAGAAATAAAAAGTCAGCTTACTGCTAAACGCAAAATATGTTTTACTACAAATGTTGTGAAGGAAACACCAACAAAGACTCGCTGGATGAGACGACTCAAAACCATTCGTAGCGTTTTAACACTTATAGTTAATAGTTGGAGGCTGGTTACTGTTATCTAGGCCTGTCGCGTCAACCTCATTTTCATTTATCGGCTTCATCATTTCTTCGTGTTTCTCTACTGAAGACACTGGATTACAAAAAGCTCAACAGTGATCTTCACTGACCCCTCCCTTTCTCTTTAACATCCGTTTAAACAATTTCAAATTGTGTTTATAGATCATTAAAAACAGCTAAGCTACGAGCTAAGCTAAAAGACTGACCTCAGGGAAAAAACTCTGTCTTGTCGAAGCTTCAAAATTCACGGTTGAAACCCGTGCCTTCGTCTAAAAAGTTGTTTTTCTCTGCAAAAAGAAGCTGAAAACTTGTTTACTGATTTTTTTTAAAGCTTTGTGTGAAAAATGCTAAAGAGCTCAAACCACACAGAGCGTCCGCCATTTTGAGAACCAGAGAGACAGCCCACATCACGTCAAGGGGCCTCTCTCCCATTTGTCTTAAAAAGACACGCTGCTCGCTCCCTCACTATCCATCCTTTGGTTCAAACAGTCTTATACTGCCATCCAGTGGTCGAAAAAAGACTACACACAAAAATTAACCAACATTTCTTCTTAAATTTGACAATAATTAGTAATCATTGTAAAATTTCAAACAATATTATCGTTTATCGCAATAATTTCTGAGACAATCGCCCAGTAAAACTTGTTATCGTGACAGGCCTAGTTTTATCTGTGTAACAATGATTTTTGTGGTCATCTCTCAGCTGGTCACAGATTGGTAGTGGTAGTAAACACCCCAGCAATGCAAAGAAAAGTTCCCTCTGATAAAAAAAAATCCAAACATTTTTCTTAATCATTATTGTAGGTGCCATGGAATGAAGGACAGAAACAAAAATGTGTCTGTTAAAGAAACAGTCGGAATAAAAACGTGACTTAAAAATGTGTGAAATCAATAAATAAATGACAATAAAATAAGCTTGGTTTAATAAATCATGCCTGAGATATGAGCCCTGGTTCTCTTACATCTCTTACGTGTTTCATGGCGCAGTAAAAGCGCGTGGCAATCCGCAGTGTTTGCAGCCTTTGCTGAACGTTACCAGATTTGGGCCGCGGGGGCACATCCTCTGGTGGGGGTGGCTGCTAGAAAAAAGTGGGGAGTGAGGGATGGAGGAGAGGAGAGAAGAGAGGAAAGAGAAAGGAAGTTGGAGGCAAAGGCAAAGTGTTTAAAAAAGCAACAGAGCATCATAGTTGTTGGTCAACTGGTGAAGGGTTGAAAAGGGCGACAGGTCGGAACGCAGCCCTGAAGTTTGATACGTCTCCATCACATCTGGGTCAAACACCTTGATTCATCATGTAAACACAGAGTTTTGGTGTTTTTGACTCTGTTTCAATGTTACAATGTTTTTGTTTCTGTAAATTTACAGAGAAAGAAAGCAACCTGGCAGCACTTCTCCAAAGAGGAAGGACTCAGCAGAACAAGGCAACAACGATCTATATCTGCTAAACATCTGAACAGGTGGGGCACAACATCTAAGGGCTTAAACTTTCTGCTCTAAGGGAGATGAATATACAGAGGCAGCCAACGTTCATTCTTACTGCTATAAATAAACCAAGAGTCCTCAACAGACACCAGCTGGTGCTGCAGAGAGGACAGACACGTAACGAAACAAAGCTGTTGACGCCTAAAAATTGAAAACAGTTTCCTGCAAAAATTCAACACGTCCTTTAAAAGTTCCACATCAAGGTCAGACCTATCAAAGTCCAGCTAGTCGTGCTTTAGATCACGCTACAATCGTTCATTGGCCAGAGCGTCACAGAAAACGTGCTGCTGTTTACAACCAAAACCTGAGGCGGCAGCTAAAAGAATCCACAAACTTCTCTTCTGAAAAGAAACGTCACACTTCGGATGAGCAGAGGAGCATGTTGAGAACGTGCAGGAGAATGACGCTGGGGGTTTTACACATCGGAATGTGTGCGCTGCGTCGTAAAGGGATGCAGAAAAAAGATCTGGCACCATGCAGATACATGCATGAGAGGAAGAAGGCCATGCAGTTTAGTGGGGACCCTGCCGTGCTTGTTGTTTGTGTGTAGCTGTTCCTGAACAAACACAACGTAATGTTTAAATAAACCACACAAAGAGCCGTTCGCTTGACCCACTGCTGTGTTTCACACACAGGCCTTTAATACACACGTATGATATGATGGAAGCATGTTCATTCAAGACCCAAAGTCAGCTTAAACATATTTTTATACTTCTATGGCTGCACAATATGTTCAGTAATTATAATCATTGCAATATCAATATTCCAAAGTATTGCAATAAATTGCAGACACAAAATGGAGGTCAACTTCTGTACGTGGCTATAAAATAATAGTAGCTGAGATGCTGAAGCCCATGGAGCGTTGTGACGGCAGAGGAAGAGAAGAGGCGTGAGGAAAATGTTACTTTATCGTAACGGATATTTAAATATTCAATTGTAACGTGGTTGCATGTTTTCCTAATAATGTGCAGTTGGATGTAAATGTTTTTCAGAGACTTTCTTGAAAAGGAGGTTCGTTTGGGGAAACTGAGCTCTCGTCAGATCTGATGTCACAGTTTCTAAAATATATTGTCAGCCGAGCGTGCACGTGTCTGCTTGCACGTCGTAGTTTCCATCCAGCGAGGAAGTTGATTCGCAGAAGAATTAGCAGCTTCACTTTTGTCAGTTACTTCCTGATTCTTATGAGCTACATGTTTCTGAAAACAGCATTTTACTCTAAAGTCCCTGGTAGTGCACTTTGTCTATTTGTCCACCACCAAAAGTAAAAGGCCGATCATGTCTGCGCATGTTGGTTTGTCTGAAGAGTTAGCAAAAATCTCATAAACTACAGGATGGATTTGAAAGAAAATGGAATAATCATACTATTCACCTCTACAGCTGATAGTTTTATAGTCAAGCAAATTCAAGATGGCCGCCACAGCAAACCACCTAAAACACATCAAGGGCTAAAACTCAGCCAGTTTTACAGACATTGAGCTAAAGTTGGCATCAACCCTGTCTGAATGTTAGCTAAATATCTCATGAACAATTGGATAATTTGAAACATCATTTGGACGTACTTCTACAACGGAGTAACTTTTGGAATCGACCGGAGTCAAGATGGCTGCAACAGCCAACTGACCGCAATGTCTCCGACTCGGTCAGTTTTCACGGCCATCATTCAGTCCTTTGTCATCACAAGATGATTCTGAGGTTCAAACTCTGGCTTGAAAGTCTGTAGGCGATGTGCATTCCTCTGGGGGGGCGCTAGGTCTTTAATATTTCACATCATCAGGCATAAATGTTGGTTCTTGATCTCTACCATTCAGTAAGTGGCGTTTTGTAAACAGCTAGGTCAGACGTGTGTCGATTCCTCAGCTGCTTTCTTTTTCCACTCATTTGTTTCAACCTCTTGTGTTTTCTATTCCTCCATGTGCAGGGGGCTAAATTTAGTTTGGAGGTTCCCTGAAGTCCTCTGGGCCTCAGTGACTGGTGCCCATCAGCTCAGCTCAGGTGAAAATATGGATGAAAGTTTGAACCACTCCAGCCTAAATGTGTCACAGTCCCATCATGGTTAAAGTATGTAAACCAGCACTTAGTAAGATCTTTACCCCAAAGTCACAAAGTTCAGGGTTCATATCAACAACCTTCCAACTGCCAGTTCTAAGTTATGAAGAAACAAGACATTTTTTTAGCAGGACTATCAGCTCATCATAAACTAAAAGCAGAACCCGTTTTCTTTTGCTATCGGGAACACAAACTCTCGCTCATATTATCACACAATGTAAACGCATACAATCAAATCAGCTATCATACAAAAGCGACTGCTCCATAAACACAACATCTGGGTAAAACTTCAACACAAACCCAGCCAAACACACACAACTCTCAGACGTTCACACAGACAGCAAGCAGGGGAACTACAGAAGCAGGGTTAGAGGGAATGAAGCAAATTAAAGAGGCACAAAGAGCATGCAGTGGCTACAAAGTGGGGTGAAGGGATGAGGTGGGTTCTAACTGAAGAAAATGGACATTTGCTACTGTCATTTCCACCCAAAGAGAAAAGCTACACTCCAACTGGATTAGTCTGTTTGGGTGATGACAGTGGGCGGGAAACTGAGTGAAGCCGTGTCTGGTTTTGTAAACAGGTTGTTCTCTCGCTCGTTTTCTAACTAACTGACCTGTTGATGGCACGTTTTATTCACATTAAAACACATCTGTCAAATGGTGTATGTGTAAACTTATAATGAAATTAATTCTAAATTGTGTTTTGCATCTTGCATTAAACTAATTAAAAAAAAAAAACACATTAGGACATTAATGAGGTGCAAGTGCCAAGAAAATGTGACGATCCTGAACCACAAAATGTTTGCCTGCAAAGCAGAATGGTCTTTTTGAATGCAGAAAATCAGTATTTGCCTAAAAGAAAATCTACATTTTTCTGTTTCAAGAATATTAGAAAGGTTGTTAGATCCTGTGAAAATGTAAAAATGAGTATAAATAATAGTGGAACCCAGCACATGGAAGGTGACTGTACCTTCTCCTTGTCGCTGGCTTCTCTTGCCACAGTAGAACCCTACAAGAATAAAAGAGATTCAAGAGTTATTATATAACCGATAATTACCAAATGGATAAAAACCTACAGCATGGAAGTTTGACAGGAAGAAAGAAGGGATGCACAATATTATAGACATGTATCGATATCGGCTGATATTAGAGATAAAGTTAAATATCGGATATTCCATAAAAAAAAAAAAAAAAAAAAAAAAAACACTGATTTAAAAGGCTTCCGTTTTAAATTAATTTTTAATTTAAGAAACTGTCAAGTATATCTATTAATGCACTACTACTTATGTGCTTTTCACATGTCGCTTGTGAACAGGTTGAGTGTAGATTTGTGAAAATTTACAAATTTGCACTGTTTGAGTATTGTCATTGTGTTAGAGAGAATAAATGTCATAAATAAATTTGACATTAACATAATCAAGGTTGAAGTGTTACATCATTTTCAGCCCCTTTTTGGCATCTGCATTTGGTAGCAGACCAAACTGACAAAGATCATGCAGAATAATGTACCGGTAGTATTTTAGTTCCACAGCAGAGAAAGCTCTGTAGTCTCTGTAAGTAGGTCTAAGGGGGAAAAATATCAGTATTGGTATCGGTTACCGGCCAAATAAGTTTTAATATATCGGCACATCGGCCAAAAATCCAATATTGTGCATCCCTAGAAAAAAGTAATAAAAAGTCTGATAAACATTTATTGCAGCAACAGAAAAAATAATCTTATATTGTGGTCATCACTGTTCCTGGTTCGTTCCCCTCCTACCTTGAGGTCGTATTTTTTGTAGACAGAAAGGCGGTGGGAGAAGACGTTGCGTGTAACAATCATGTAGGTCTCGTCTCCATCCACAGTGAGCCGGTACATCCCCAGAAACTGAGGCAGCAGCGTGTTGCCATGGCACTCCACAATAAACTACCAAAAAGAGAGTGAGGGGTACAAGTTTATGGCTCTCATGGGTGCCTGCAGCATGCACAAGTGGGTATAAGAACACGCAGCACGATCCTTTGTGGGCTTTGCTCAGTGATCAACTTTGAAGTGATAAACAGACAGGAAGGTCCTATGGGCTCTCTCTTCACTCCAGGGAAATCTGTACCAGGACAATATTTAATGTCTACTGGCTCGCTTAATAAAACGGGCAATGAAAATTCAATTTTCAGTATTAAGATTTTGCCACGAGGCACAAAGCTGAAGACATCTGTGCATGTTGTAAACTGGTGAACATATTCAGAATTTCAAATTTGTAGATGCTAATTCAGACAGTAAGAGAAAGAATCCTAGAACAGAATTAAAGCTGGCATTTTTCTATAGAAATTTTTTTTTTTTTTGTTCTAACCTGATGGTATTTCTTTAAGATGTTGTGCATCTCGGCCACATCCTCACTGCTGATGGTCTTGATGACGTAGCGCTTGTCGTAGGAGGTATGGAAGCGGGCCCCGCTGCGGCCCTGGGCTTCACTGTTCAAGGGGGCGCTGCGTGTCAGAGAGTTCTGTGCAGCAAAGGGAACAAAAAGTAAAAGTAAAAAACATCAGAATTTAGATTGATATAGATATTTTCAGTTTCTAGGTGTTAAATCAGCTGCATCATCGGTTTCAGTCCAAACATGAGCTCTGACCCTGCGCTCGCTGCCCATCTAAAGTTCCTAACAAAGCTGCTGCCAGACTCTGGAGCTCAAGTGAAATCCAACATCTTCCAGCTTAACGCCTCATTCTCCAAGAACTCTTGACCCATCATCAGCTCCCTTTACGCTCCTGAACTTTTGGCATTTAAAAGAGTGGTGGTGTCCAATCCTGGTCCTCAGCGTCCTGCATGTTTCAGCTGTTTCTCTGCTTTGACACACTTGACTGAGTAAGAGACTTCTGCAGAACTTGAAGACGTTGAAAAGCAGGAAAACAACTAAAACATGCAGGACAGTGATCAACTAGAATTGGGCAGCACTGGTAAACCATAAAACAATGGTTTATAATTATTTTTAGGTTTGGGGAGCCTTTTTTGTGGTTGGGACTAGCAATTTGTGACAATTCCTAACAACCCCAACTACCCATTCACCGCAACCAAGTGAACTCCAAAGTAAACATGTACGTAAGACAGACAGCTGCACTGGAGCACAGTGACCTCCAAATGCTGCCAAATCACTGCACTGAGAACTGGGGATTACTAAGAAACAGAAGGAAAAAATATCAAGAATTAATAACACTTGGATCAAAACGAGGCCAAGTCAGATATTTTAGAAGAGTCATCCAATTCAATATGCTTGCACAGGGCTTAAGAATCACAAGCTATTAGTGGCTAAGCAACATCAGATTCAGAAATATTATCCTGTGCCTGTAAAACTATACAACTGTGAGTATATCACTAATTTACTGCAGTTCAGATTTTTTCAGATGACAACAAACAGTAGATGGTTTGTGGAAAAGCACAGAAACTGTTCATACCGAGAAATCGTGATCATCAATGCCAAACCTCTCTCTGAGGTTTCGAAACACGAGAGGGCAGTACTCTTTAAACTTGAAATGGCTAGGCATGTTCTCTCTGTGTTTAAAACAATGTCAGGGAAAACAAAGTACACAGGTTATAATTATTGAAGTCTTGTAACATTTTAGGCGTAAAGCTCAGATCTTCTCAGAACAAAGATTTATGAAAAGGCCTTACTTGTTGAAGAGGTGGTTGTCCACTTTAATCTTAGAATAGGCTTTAAAGTCATCTGGCATAAGCATGATGGGAATCTGAACATGGCTTAACTCATTTATCTGCACAGAGGAAAAAGAAAACAGGAAATATTTTTAAAATATGAAAGAACACAGTCAAGTCAACCTGTCAGAAATGATTCATGCTCATATTGGCTGCTTAACATGAAAATAAAATGTAAAATGTTGGACAACCCCACCCCAAAAATTATACATCTAGACCACGCTGCAACTGGTTTAAGCTCAACACGCCTCCATTAAAATACGCTTTGACCAAATCAGTTTTCCTGCTACATATTTTGATGAGACAATTACATTTTGCCAACGCAGGAATAATAAAATCTATACAAGCTGCAAGCTTCAACTTTTTATGACGCTTTATTGCAGAGCTCGTTAAGGTTATTTACTGGCCGGTGCACAGGTCGTTTTTTTTTGCACTTATTCACATGACAACATTTTTTATTACAACTGAAAAGTTAGCAACAACTCACAGCGACCTGGTTCTGGTCCAACAGTCGTCCTCAATTCATATAAATATATAATTTACTGCTCAAAACTCCTGCTGACTTTATTACTGTCAACTTCTACACCAGCCAATTCTTGATAGTTGAGGATGATTTGCATGGTGCAGGACATTATAAAAGCAATTATACCTTAAAAATGGATGAATAAACACAAGAATATTTTATATATTTTTAACCAATCCAAGAAGATCCAAAGTTTGTTAACCTTAGGTATGAGTCTAAAGTTCTGTCCTTTTTTAATCTGCACAAAATACTTGGTGATAAAAACAATGACATCATGTGTAAATTGTTCATAGGTGCTGTAGGCTGAAAAAGAAGGGTGCACTATGGCTCTAAGGTTTGGTGTTTTTGGACCAAACAGTTCTATTCGAGCTCCGTGAGGGTTAAAGCTTTAGCTCAGAGGAATCAAAAGAACTGCTAGACGTCGGCCTGCAGCCAGTAAAGCCACATTACTTGTACGCATGGCAGCCATCAAAACAGAGTACGCCTAGTTGGAACCACAAATTTGTTGTGTGTCAAGGGTGTTATGATTACAGCGAAGTTGGGAATAAGACATTTTTTAGAACATGAGCTTAAAATGGCAAGAGGGACAACCAAGAGTCTAAAACATCTGCAACAGATTGTAGTTTATTCCACAGAGGTGGAGAAAAGAGCAGACTCTTGCTTGGACAAAGCAGACGGGTAAGTACGTTTAGCAGCTTTCTTCCCAGTGAAATAAAGTACTAATGAAATAATATTCACCTATACCCTGCAAGTTTACATACTGGTAATAATGGATAGACATAATGGTGATAAAATATACAGCATAAGGTACATTTTCTTTAAGTAGTGCCACTTAATAATAACACTGTTTAATAATTTGTTTCGGTTTGGACAAGACACGATGATCTGAGTTTTAATAACAATCAGTGGATAAAAATTAATCTGAATGCCAAAAGAAACTGCACCACTTATTGGTCCTTTCCATCCAATCTTACCCAATCTTTAATTATTCATAAACCTAGTCATTTTTTTTAAACCTACACCATTTTCTAATTATGTTGCATTTCTTCTACAGATTGATTTTACAGCAAAAGTTGTTGTTTGAAGTATGAATTCATGTTTAATGGGACACACGGAGTGAGGGTTAAACTTGCTCGGCTAGTCAATATTAGCTTACATCTAGATTGACGGTGTCCTCTTCGGGTCACTCATGGGTTCCTGTTAAACTAGGAAAAGGTTCCCTATAACAAAAGCAGTTACAGGAACTAACTGCAGTACAAAAGCATGGAGAACTAATCTGAACAGTTTAGGCCAGTTTTTATACAGTTTTTTCCATTTGGGAAACCTCCTTAGTAGCATGTCTTGTCAGGCCTTTGCACACATTTGATTTGATTTGATTTGATGTTTATTTATTCATTTTAAAAGAACAATACAAAACAGTTTCATCAGATACAAG
>JARVGS010000761.1:28731607-28746492 GCA_031762315.1 Hypsolebias antenori | reverse complement strand
GGACACCCTGGACAGGTCTCCAGTCCATCACAGGGACACATAGAGACAAACAAGACAAACAACCATTCACTCTCTCAATCTCACACAGGAACAGTTTAGTTACCCATCAGCTAACATGCATGTTTTTGGTCTGTAGGAGGAAACTGGAGTACCCAAAGAAAACGCAAACATGCACGGAGAGAACATTAAAAACTCCACCTAGAAAGGCCTCCAGACAGGATTTGAACTGGCAACCTTCTTGCTGAGAGGCAACAGTTGTATCAACTGAGCCTCTGCCCCATTCTTGACTTACAATGCAAAACCATTCTTGTTCCAGCTCTGATAAAATTTCAAAACATCCCGGACGAGCCCCCAAATGTATTCTTCGGACTTGGGCTGCAACATAAAACAAAACACAATTTAAAGTAACTTAACATGTTTATTGCTGAAAAGTATAGAAGTTAAAAGTCAAACGAGCAAACCAACACAACCAGCAGCCCCAGTAGTGATTTGCCCCAGTCTTCACGGTTATGCCACAAATCCACATGTGGCAAATGCAGCCAGTTAAAACCATCATACAGAGCCAGACTGATGCAGATTGCCACCTGGTCTTTGAGTATGCAAAGGGGCATCACAATAAGACATGTCTTACTTATGATTATTATTTAAAATGTATTTTCTTTCCAGGTCACTGTGGTCATGTGAACAAGGATCATATAATCAGTAAGTTAATTCTGTTTATGTTGTTGTTGTAGTGTCTCATATTAAGAACGCTAGAAATATTTTAATGGAACAATCAAATTAAGGTCAACAAGAAGGCGAACATTCAGATTTATGTAAAAACGAACACATAAAATAAATAAAAAAAAAAACAGAATAGTCAAATCCAGAAAGCTTTTTCACTCAAATCTCAGTTCAAAGTTTACTGTGACTGTGTTTAGTGGTATCCAATAAACTTTGTGTGTATTTCCACTGAGTATAGCATTAAAATACAACAGTGATTAAATGGTTTGCTTCCGTGTTATCGTCTGACTGATTGTGTCGGAAAAGGGGATAAGACTAACGAGTCTTAATGATCTCGTTACTCACAAGATTTCCATCATCTAATTTTCATCACATTGGAACCAGAGTAAAACTATAACACATAGTTTATTTAATATATTGATGTGCAGAGTTCACATATTTCTGATTTTATTTTTTCATCCTTTGAACCAAGCAGCAAGCAGCGTATATTTACATGCCACACACATAATGCTGCTCTTAGAGTTTTCTGCAGGCTTTATTTCTTCATTCTGTTTAATGTATCCAGATAAATCACATTTTCTATGAACATTCAGTATGAACGCAGGTTGATAATTGACTGCTAAAGCTGAAGACGCTAAAACAAAGCTGTTAAAGATGAAAGAAGCAGAAGCTTAGCTAAAAACCAAAAGGAGCAAAACACAAGCTAAAAGCTAAAGTAGGCAAAAAACAAACAAACAAAAAAACTAGCTGAAAGTAGCAAACAAAAAGCTAAAACCATTTTCTTAAAAGTAATCAAAATAAATTCAGCGTGTGTGGATGCTTATGAAGCATTCCTATGTTTTTTGTTGTGCTCTTTCAGGACAATTCTGAAATTACTTTTGGTATTGGTGCAACTTTAGATTTTTTAAATATTTAGCATTTTCTGCCATTTCTTCCTCTTAGAAAATGAATTGAGCTCATTTTACATCCTTCAAAATCTTTAGATCTGTTTACAACCTTTTACTGCTCATTTCACATTTTGTTCTGCTTCAGCTTCTTTCAGCTTTTTTGTGCATAATTCAAACATTTTTTAACTACTTTCAGCTGTTTTTCAGCTGTTTTGTGCTCCTTTCATGTTCTTTCTGCGAATTACAACATTTGTGTGCTTCTAACTTCTTTCTGCTAATTTCAGCTTGTTGTGCTCCTTTCAGCTGATTTCTGCAAGTTTCAGCTTTTTCCACTATTTCAGCAACTATTTAGCTATTTTTATGCAAATTTAAGCTTTTTTCAGCTAATTCCACATTATTTGCACTAATTCAAACCTTTTCAGCCTAATTTAGATAAAATGTACTCTCTCCACTTCTTGCTTGTAATTCCACCTTCTTTCTGCTTTTTAAGCTACTTTTCAGCTGTTTATTTTTGTTAATTTCAACTTTTTCTCAGATAATCTATACTTTTAATTTCCGCTTCTTTCAGCCTAATTGGGCAACCATGTTCTTTCTGCTTTCTTCTGCAATTTAAGCTTGTTCTACCTTTTCAGCTATCTTTTTTTTTAGAAAAAACTCCAGCTAATTTAAGTTGTTTTCAGATAAATTCAAGTTTTTCAAGGTAATCTCTGCTACTTTCATCTTAATTAGCTTCTTTCTGCTAATTTCAGCTTGTTATGCTCCTTTCAGATTTTCAGCTATGCTTTTTCCTTCTATTTCAGCTACTATTTAGCAGTTTTAATGCAAATTCGATCTTTTTCAGCTAATTCCACATTTTTAAAATCTCAATTCAACTCTTTCCTCTTCCTTCTCATAGGTTAAGCGTCTTTATACCTTTTCGGCTACTTTTTTAGCTTTTGTTGTTGATTTCCTAATTTTTGTTCTCATTTCTGCTCATTTAAGCCCAACTGAGCAAATAACTGTTTTCTTCTGCTATTTTAGTTTTGCTCTTTCATTTAGCTAATTTCAGCAGTTTTTCAGTAAGTTCTTCCACAATTAGTGTCCACACTGCATTTTTGCAGGAAATGTAATTATTTTTATTAGCATCTAAAACTTGTTGCCAAAATGTCAGCCTATTTTTTTTAATATTTACACTTTTGACAGATTTTCATGACGTTCTACATGTATTCTGCTGATGCACTAGACATAAAAAACAATATTTCTGCAGAGAGCAGCAGAGCACCACTACCATGACATTTTAGCAGTCAAACAATCTTTGATTTGTGTTTCTATAAGCCAAACAAACAGCTCTCAAAATGATTTTTTTTGTCCTACAGGCCTAAACTTGACTCTGCTTACTGGAGTTTTTAAGAACATATTTTCATGCCACTGCATGACAAACTGAAAAACAGCTGCCTGGAACAAGCTTTCCCATCATCTTTATATTTTTCCTGCTTTGAGAGGAATTAAAGATTACTTTATAATCGGTTGCTTGGGGCAGCTTTTCCTAATAACATTAAACAACAACAGTAAGAAGCTAAATACGGTTTTAAAATGATCCAATTGGTCACATTTTGTGTCTGCATGAAATTTTGTCCCATTTATTTTGTATATGTGAACTTTCTTGCGGTAAAATCAAATTTAAGTCTTCTGGACATTGAATGAGTCTCTTCGTCACACCAGAGATTGCTCCTGGCTGTGAACTTGGCCCACTCAACTTGTGAAACGAACCTTGTTTTCAAACTTTGTCAACATGTTTTCCCATTTTCGCTGCGTGCCGAGAACATCTGCATGAGTTCTGAGCAGCTTCAAGTACAGCTTCTTGTTTTGCAGACTGTGTCCCCACATGCTGAGGAGGTGGAGCCAGCCACTCAAGAAAATTGATTCAAGGCTGAAGCCACACAAAAAATGCAAATTCCTTTCACAAACAAATAAAGTAACATGAAGAAAATAAAAACGTGTTTTCAAGTCTGTATGTAAAACTTATTTAAGGTAAATGCTTAACAGATTTATCAAAACTGAGATCATCTTAGGATGGGAAGGATGGGGCTGTAGCCATTGTGGTCAATATCACGCTCAGAGTATGTGTTGTGGATGACTCTCACCTACTACCACATCAAATTATAGCTCAATATTCATAAAACTGACCGTGTTATAGACATTTTGTGTTAGCTAACATCAGATTATCTGTGACAGCTAACATAAACTGGATTGACTCCAAAAGTTAATCAGTTATAAAGATACATCCAACAATGTTTTTTTGAGTGATTCATTACAGTCAAGCCACGCCCACACAGATATAGGTGATAATGATCTAATTTAGTGGTGCAGTTACATACAGAAGTTTTGTTTGAATGCAGAGATTCAAGTTTTTGAGTCTTTTAGGCGTTTGGCGTGTGAGTAGGAACACAGAAAGAGTGGAGCTGGAGATAATTAAATCCAGGTTGAAATCCCCAAAGGGGTCCAGAAAGTTTGTTTGTAAAGAGTGTGGTTTGAAAGGGTCGTGTGTGTGTGTGTATGTGGTCCTTGTTTATGCTACTTTGTAAGGCCCATTTTTCCAACTTATACTACACTGTGAGGACCAACTGCTCCTTATGGGGCCCAAAGCCCAGGCCCCATAAGATGAAGTCCTGTTGGTGGGTTAGGGGTTAGGTTTAGGACTAAGGTGTGAATTGAGGACGTGTTAGATTTAGGGTTAGGTATGGACTGGTAATGGTTAGGTTTAGGGAAAGTGTCAGGATTAGGCTATAGAAATGAATGGAAAATGAATGGAAGTCAAGGCAAAGGCCCCATAAAGATAGCAAAACAAACCTGCGTGTATGTTTCTGTTATGCAACCAGCTCGTTGCAAGTTTGTGCCTGCCAGTTCTCGTTACAAAACGAGCTCTGATTCAGCACAAACCTGCAAAAATTATCCTGCATTCAGGATTAAATCCACTGACTTTAATTGAAATTAGTTTATTCAGTTCTTCCTGCAGTGCCATTTCCTCCAGATGCCACACATTTTAATAAACTTTTAGAAACTTGAAGACCAAGCAGGAGGAATGCATCACCTCATTCACGCCAGACTCGTAGATGAAGATCATCTTATGTTGAGAAAATACGTCGACGGTAACGTTCAGCACCATCTCGTCACCCTCAGAGTTTTATTTTTATGACTCTTAGCTATGACGACATCACATTTTAACTTATAATCTGTAAAATTGATTGAGTTGGAGCCATGTTTGTATTTTAGCGACCCGATTAGTGTTGAATGAATGTGGTAAATTGTGTCTTTCCAGCAGTTTTGATCTCTTGCTTCTGTTTTTGTGCTCTTATCAAACACATGTTCTGAAGGGTCAATCGTCTGTGTTCATTTGCAAAGAACAACACTCACGTCTTTCGTCTTCGTCCACATGTGCCAGTTGTGTAACAACATTCCACTGGGAAAGAGCCAGATAGTTTTTGTAATGCCCAAGGCAGCAGCAGAAGATGGGAGGAGACAGGAGGAGGGGGAGGATGCTGCAGAAGTGTATAAAGACGCCTCGGCCGGCTGCTTACCCCTGCATATCCCCGACACTCCTGACCGCTCCTGACGCAGAGAAGCCATGAGGACCACGATGCTGAGGGTGACGGCCGCGCTGATGTGCGTGATGGCTGCGTGCGCAGAGATCGTGCCCATGCAAGACTTCAGCCTGGAGAAGGTAAGAGACAAACAAACAGGTCAGTTCTGCAGCTGTGCGCTCAGTTTGCGCAATAAGGTTCTTAATTCTTACCCTTTTTCTTTTAGATGGCAGGTAAGTGGTACTTGGTTGGTTTTGCAAGCAACGCCCAGTGGTTTGTGGACCACAAAGAGACCATGAAGGTTGGAACTGCCATGTTCACGCCTACTGAGGAGGGAGACCTGCACCTGTCCTATGCCAACCTGAAGTAGGTTTTAAATTCCTAAAGATGCATTCAGTGAACAAAACCGAACGATTCTTGGGAAGATGTATTTGTTGTTCTCCTGTAAAGGGATGATGGGTCATGCTGGAGGATGACTCAGCTGGCCAAGAAGACAGAAACTCCTGGACGCTTCACCTTCTACAACCCAGGTGAGTGCGTGCACAACCAAAAGACACACAAGAGGGTCAAGAGAAGCTTTTGTTCATGCAAATTCTTCTGGGATCCTCAGTTTGGAACAACGACAACGACTTGCGCATCGTGGACGCCGTGTACGATAACTACGCTCTGGACTACACCCTCAAGACGAAGGAGGGGGTGTCTGAAGCCCTCATCAAGCTGTACAGTAAGTAACTCACCAAGCCTGACGGGAGACCAACAGTCTGTTTGAGATGAAAGACGTTCATGCTGTGGTTTCAGGCCGAACTCCCGAGGTCAGCGAAGACCTGCAACAGAAGTTCACACAGTTTTCTCTGAGCAACGGCATCAACCCGGAAAATACCGTCATCCTGCCAAAGAGCGGTACGTCGCCAACATCCACTTGTCTCAAACCGCAGTTCTTCCAGAAACTGTTTCATTTTCTCACTGGTGTCCTCGTGTGTTTTCACAGCCGAGTGTCCAGAGGTCGTAACAACACCCGCCCCCTGAACCGTCCATTCGTTATCGTTGCACCTCTGGAGTTTCACCTCAGGGGAGCATCGTCAGCCCTCATCTGCCGCGTAGCGACTAATATGAATGTGTGCCTTTGTGAAAATGTTGATATTTTGATGTCCCCGTCCCCATTTCCTTTTATTAAAATGACCTGAACACTAATAAACTGATTAAAACCACGTTTCTGAGTAAATGCTGTGGAAAACTACAACAAAATCTCATCTGTAAAACAACTAGTCATTGATCAAAATACCAAATATATGAAGTCTATTAGTGCACGTTGTCTCTTGGACTGTGGAGAATAAAATGTGTATATTTTGGACATTTGCATAGAATTGCACTCAAGACATCCATGATATACGTACATTTAGACGTACATGGCAGGCACACATATAGCTTGGATAAATGTTGCTTTTTTCAGTCAATATAATAAAATGCAACTTATTAAGACTTAACTGGATATAAAGCCCTGATATGAAAGTCTAACTTTTACAGTTTAAGGTTGTGACGGCTTTATTCAAGAAAAAAAAAAAAAAAAAACAGCATTAAATTATCTGACCACCAGGCTAATTATTTAGGAATGCTGGAAAGACTAAACCGAAGTGGAACAATTCACTAATTAAAATTAAAAGTTAAGCATTTCTTGATGGAATAAACCAGATTTACAGCTATTTTTCATCAAACCTTGTAAATGACTTCATGCATGATCTGATGTGATGTTGTGAGATTACAGATTTGTTCAGAGATTACTTTCAGCTCCAATAACCATATTGTGAAAGTGACTGAAACAAATTCTTCGGTGTATTTTTTTAAACTTGTTTTTCAGAGAATACATTAAGTTTTGGTTAAAAAAGTGGACAGGCAGGGAGTCAAAGACAAAAATGATTAAAAAAAATAAATAAATAAAATCAGCACAGAAGGGGAGTTGTAAGTCAGTAGTCGGACCACGGCCCCCAGCATAAGGGACACAATGAAGAGATGATAGGCTAAAACCAATTATTTAAAAAACAAATTTTCCCCCAGTTTGACTTCATTAATCAAAACAATTAAAAAAATCCATTTCATTTCTGTGTCTTGAGGCAACAAAACAGAAGAAATATGAAGAGAGGTGACTACAACCCACTGTTTATGACGGCATGTGCACCACAAGAGGGCAGCTTGTGACTTGTCAGAAAAAATACCTGACTTTGGGAGGAAATTAAACCAAACATACAGAAATTACAGCGTAACAAGGAACAAGAGATGGTAAATTATGTTTTATAATTATTAATAAGAATCAGTGCATAATTAACGAGTGGTTTGACTGTGCATCATATTTCCGTCACCCACGCGAAGTGTCAGGAGTTTTTCTGGGCTTTTATTTTGTACTTCAATCATTCATGCAACAAAATGTGGGCGTGAAAGGTGACACACCCACACCTGCCTCCACCCCCATTTGCACCACTCTGGACCCTTGAGCAAGGCCCTTAAACCCCACCATTTGCTCCCCGGGGCGCACTAGATGGCAGCTCTCTGCTCCACTGAGAGAGCTGTGGTAGCTCGGTGGTCTGTGTTTGCGTCAAGAAGGACAGTCGGCGTAAAAACGATCGCCAAGTCTTTGTGGAGGTACTTCGCTGGGGTGACCCCTGAAGAAGGAAGTAGCCGAAAGAAGAAAAATAAGTAAAAAATAAAATTCACCATCAAAACACAGTGTGTCTTCAAAAACATTGTCTTCTTCTAACCTGCTTCAGCATACTTACTTTATGTTGTCTTCATTTGTTAATTTTAGCTTTTAGCTACTGTTCTGCATTTTAAACTTTTAGCTAGTTTGGCCAATTTAAGCTTTAGTTACAATTCTACCCCTTTCAGCCACACTTTGACTTTAGCACCAACTCTGCTTTATTAATTTTAGCTTTAGTTTCTATTTGAATACAGTATTTTTAGCCTTACTTCTGCTAATTTAAGCATCTGCATCGCTCATTTTATGCACATTTAGCTCATTTTATGCACATTTAGCTCATTTTTGCTTTTCATTTGATTCAATTTGGCATCTAGCTACTGTTTTGCTGCTTGCATTCTGCAGCTTGTGTACCGGTCTGTCTTTTAGCTTTTAGTTTACAATTACAGTAGCTCCTTTTAGATTTTAGCCACACTTTTACTATTTTAGTATCCACTCTGATTTCTTCTGTTTTACTAATTTTAGCTTTAGCTTCTGCTAATATAAGCAAATGTATTGCTTATTTTATGCACATTTAGCTCATTTTAGCTTTCGTCTGATTAAATTTGGCATCTAGCTGTTTAGCTGCAGCTAAACAGCTAGATGCGATTTGAGATTTGATTTGAGATTTGAGTTGCAGCCTGTTTTCTGCAGCTTGTGTTTTGGTCCGTCTGTCTTTTAGCTCTGCTCCTTTTAGCTTTTAGCCACAGTTTGACTACTTTTAGCACCCACTCTGTTTTCTTCTGTTTTACAAATTTTAGCTTTAGCTTCTGCTAACGTAAGCATCTGTATTGCTCATTTTATGCACATTTAGCTAATTTTAGCTTTAACATCTGGTTAATTTCGGCATTTAGCTACTGTTTTGAAGCTTTAAGTTTTCGCCTGTTTTCTGCAGCGTGTGTTTTGGTCCGTCTTTTAGCTTTACCAAACTTCAGCAAAGTCATCCAGCTCTCAGCATTCTGCATTTTCTGTAGAAATGTTGATTTCTGTAGAGATCTTTGTTTTTTAAATATGGGCTAGAGTTTTAAAACACAGACAGTGATGAATCAGTGAATTCATTAAATGGCCTGTAATTTATGGTCATAGCGCATCATGATGCTGTTCCAGATTTTAAATACATAAAGACAAAGTGAGTTTATTGATCAAACACTCTTTATTCAACTGAATAGAACCAAAGTAAAACATATGCATCATGGTTTAGTCTGTCAGCACTGATAATCCACTACCATCCATGTCCGGCTCACATTTTAAGGGTGTGCGCATGTTTGCACGGCGTCTACGTGACAAGTTATGGCGTGAAAACATTTGCTTCGAGGCCTCAGCAGAGCGCAGGCTGATCAGCTGCCCGCATGTCTCCGATAAAGTGATCCACAACGAGGCGATGATGCATAAATCTTTAAGTGAGTGGGAGACCTTACACCAACCGGACACATAAAGAAAAGAAAATTAACACACACCGTTGGCAGCTGGTTTAAAGAGTAACACTAGTAAACATATCTGAAATGGAAAACATAATTAAACAGAACAGCTGAATGAAGACGAAGCTCATTTTTGTGGCTCCTCGTTTAAAAACTGTTCTTTTGTAATGCAACAAACATTAAGAAGCTCAGGCTTTATCAAAAATGCATCCTGTTGTTGCAACAGCGAGTAAATGTAAACTTGTTTTTTGCAGGCAGCCACAAAACGCCTGCAGAGCTGCAACAGAAATAGCCGAAGTGGTTGATGCTTTGAAGGAACGGCGGGCGTTTTAAAAAGAAATTTCATTAAAAACTGGGATTTATGAGAAACTAAAGAGCACCATTAAAGACCAATGAAACTGGCAGAGATTTCATGCAGCATCCATCAAGCTTTTGTTGGAAGTATTTTAGTTAGGAGTTGGGAAAGGCGATATGGCTGAACACCTCGAAGGCACCGTGGACTCAAACCAATCATCCCAACCTCAGCCCAAGTGTTGTTCTGAGAACTGATTTTGTTTTTCTTGTATTTTCTGCTTCAGATGGTCTAACGCACGGATAAAACCCAAGACATTTATGTCCTTCCTGTCGCAGCTGCCTCCTCTGGCACTTGTTTTATCCAGTGCACACGCACTTACACATGCAGTCCATCAAATATGTCAAATGCAAATGAATAAAAGCAAAAAAGTCGAACATTAGGGGTAAAAACTGGACGTAAGACTTGAGCGTTTGGCAAAGAAAATCAAACTGACCACTCATTCTGAATTAAACAAAAAGCTGCCGTGACAATAAACTAAAACCTGATCCTGCTCTGAATAAACCTTCTGAAACAGAAAAAAACATCTCATACAATCAAACGTCATGAGATCTAAACATAAAACTCTGCATCTCACACATACATATCATTACTCTGTTATAAATATGACATTTCTCATTTGTGTTTGAACTCTAGATAAACCTTTTGAGGAGAAATAAAAGCAATAAACACAAAATATTGTATTTACAAAAAGACTTTTGGCATTCGTATTTAATTCTATGTTACCGCGATATAAGATGTGCATCATTTGACGGACATGAGTGTTGACAGACGGCTCCAAAATAATCTAATCAAAACAAAATCAAAGGGTTTGGCGTATTGATGCTGATCCTTTCTGATACAAGACCAGTTAAATATAAAATCAAGAATCAAACAAGGAATAAATCTTTGCTATCACACCATTCAGTAAGTGTAATTATTTGTCATACACAGTATTCAAAGGACTCCTGGAAACTCCAGAGCACGATACAAAGAAGGATAAGCTGGTTAGTATGTACACGGAAAGTTCTTTACAGCTGTGCTCCACTGGATAAGCGTCTCTTTCTCCTTCCCCCTGCAAAACTCTGGGTATAAAAACAAACAAACAAAAGAACGTTCCCCACGTCCCACCTTCTCCGGGAGTTTGTCGTCCTACCGAACAGGCGATCCTCGGACTCTCCAGCGATCGGTTGTTTGATGAAACTTCCTCCATCTGGGACAAGCGACGGTCTCACAAAGTGCTTCCTGTCTCTCAGAGTCCCGTCACCGGCCGTTAGATGAACCACTCCTTCTTTGATTCGTCGATGGTCTCCGGGTTGTCGGTGCCGATGATGGCTGTGTCCGCGGACTCCGTGGCGGACTCGCCACCACCCTTGGCCTCGTTGGTGTGGTAGGTGCCTTTGTGGCGGAACATGTAGCGGATCAGGAACACCAGAGTGCAGAGGATGGTGAAGATCACCACGGCAATGACACCTGCAGGACAAATGGATGAAAATGTTTTCAAGCCCTGCCGCTACCGCAGGCCTAAATCATTCACAAATATGTAAAAGCAATATAACTTAAAATCAAATGTGAATACTTGACTGCTCTAACGACATAAAACATATTTAAAAAAAAATCACTTAAATGTTTATTGAAATGCCCAGAAAATTTACATGCAATCATTTTTTGTAGGTTTATAGCACAAAACAAGATCTCTAAAACATACTAAAACAAACTTTACTTTTATTTTAGAATTACCTTATTTTTATACCATGTTGTACCTGGTACATACCTGGTACCTATGGGAGCAGGCAGTAAAATGATGTGACTTATTATTATTTATTTAAAGGTTATGTATTTGGTACTTATTTCTAAGCATTTTATAGTAGTAATACATAATACAGCCCAGTACATACTTGTTACTTACAGGGTAAGTGCCTGGTACCTACAGGGACTGGACTAAGTAATAATGCGACTTGTTACCCTGTACGTGCAGGATGTGCACTTTGTACTTTTTCATACATTCAGCAGCATACCTGGTACTTATTGAGTAAAGCAGGTACATACCTAGTAAATACAAGCAACAACGTACTTTATAGTACATCTTGGTCTCTGTAAGTACCATTTTTTTCGGCCTATAAGTCATGTTTTTTTTGCATTATCTGCACACCCTGCGACATAAGCCGAAGCAACGTATTTATGGATTTTCCCAACTTTATAAACCAATTTTTGGCTGAGATATGACCGTTTTCATTAATTCTGACATGAAAACATTGCACACTACTATTTTCAGCTGCTAGATGGCACTCAAGTAGTATGGCATGCCGTTGTGTCATGTAATAGATGAAAGTGGCTATTAATGACACAATCGGCTTGCCATAGCCTGCCACCGTCGTCTGCCTGGCACAACCGTCAAATCAGGTTCATCTCGCTGCGCTGCCCCAGTGAAATGCTGCTAATTTGACCACTGAAGTGCATTTTTTAAGTAAAAGTTCAACTGAAACACACCGTTGCTATAATGTCGAGCAGACACATAATTGTTTTAGGTGTTTATCTTGTTAAATTTTGAAGAAATGCACGAGTCGCCCTCTGTATGTTGCCGTTTCTGTGCACCAATTTTCGAAATGCAACTGATTTGATCGTCAAAGTGCATTTATTAAGGAAAAGTTAGACTGTGACACAGCTTTGCTATAATTTTGAGCAAACAAATAATAGTTTTTAAGTGTTAATCTTGTTAAATTCTTGTTAAAATCCTCCCGTGCACGCTCCCAAAGTCGCAGTTTGGCAGCCAATCGATTTTTGGCACAACACCGGCCCACATTTCCAGGTTGTCAGCGGTGACGCGTTACAAACGCGACGAGTCAGTGGTGACGCATAATAGATGCAACTTATACAGTGAAGTGACGTATTTATGCTTTTTTCCACTATATTAGACATATTTGGACTGATGCGCCTTATAGGGCGGTGTGACATGCTCGGTGGAAAATACGGTACTAGACACATATCATAGATTTCTACTACCTCTACTTCTAGCCCAAGTGTTCCTGTCTTCTTTTTTGTTGGTGCTTGAAGCCAGCAGAAACCAGTTTATATTTCAGCTGCCAGTTTGTATTTTTGGAACCAGAGTCTGTGCACTAGCTATGTGGAGCTTTAGGCCCCGCCCACTTTCTCACAAATGACCATGGTGTCGCATGAACTTTCGTGAGATAACTAATTACAGCTAAACGTGCTAGTAAAATTAATATTTGAACATACAGCAGAAATCAACTATTCAACTCCTTAAAGTTTAACTAATTAATTAATTAATTAATTAACTTACTTAAATCACCAGTATCCCATTAGTTTACATGGAGGAGGCGAAACGTAAAGCTTGTAGTAGAGCCATCCTGTGGGGATGCTGCACCCACTTTGGCTTCAACGTTTGCAACGTTACCCTCGGTACGTCTCAATACACGAGTCGTCACAAATGGAGTCTTGTATGAGTGAACGTGGTACCAGATGTTTCATATATTTCTGGATCAGAGTTCTGGCGTAAATGTAATCCAGCATCGTGACCGTATATGGTCATAAACACCTAACACTTGAATGGCGATGGCCTTTTGTACCTCCGATGATGGCCGAGTCTCTGTTGACTCCATCAGGAATGACTCTCTCCTCATTGAAGGGGATCTTTGCATCTGACAGCCGGCAGAGTAAGAAACAAAGAAACAGATTAAAAATGTTGAATAAAACAAACAGTTTTTAAGACGATGACAAGTAGCCACCTGTGTTGTCCAGATGCCCAGGATCTGTTGCAGCAGACATGGGTGGGATGGTGAGAGGCGACGCCCCACAGTTGGACTCCACCAGTTTGCCGCGGTAAGACACAGGTGAGGCTGCTAGAGGCTGCGTGGCTTCCTGACCGCCTGCTGACGTGGACGACGCTTGTGCTGCTTTCCTCAGCGCAGACTTGAGGGGCGCGACTCCGTTGAACTGCACCCGCGACAGACACCCGATGAACCCCGGCGTGTTGTACTGGTCAATGAGCGCCGGGTCCACGTGTCCGGTTTCTGTGCAGAGACAGAATGGAGAAAAGCTCCTTAAACGGTTTATATGTACTCAACTTGTGCACGTGAGGATAAAACCGCTGCTGATGATAGCACACACAGAACACCGCCCAATGATTTAATCGTATTTAGAAAAGGAAGGGAGGGAAAGTAAAGTGAAGCGCACCCTTATTTAAAGAGAAAACAAACAGACAAGCTGGGAAAGCACAAAGCAACACAAAGGTTCACAAACAGGCAAAGCTGAGCAAATTTAAGAGACTGGAGAATATAATCAAACACAAATGACAATAACCTTCCTGCTTTTTAATGTTTTCCATTTGACATACGCATATAAATTAATAAAAGCTTTACTGGAGGGAATGCTTGTCACCCAAAGCTTTAAACAAAGACCTTGTGTGATGCATTCATGCTCAGCGTACATGCCGGGGACAACTCGCACCAAATATTAACTTCATTTCCGTAAAACTAATTTAGTTACAGACTATTTTGCAAAGGTTAATTTGTTGTGGCGGCCATCTTCACCGGGGCAGACTCCAAAGGCTAATCGGCTGTAGATGCACATGAAAGATCTGAGCATTCCTTGAAAATCCAGGAGATATTTTGCTAACAAACACATGCACAGATAGGACTGACCACCTTTCACGAAGGCGAGCATGAGTAACTCCTTTTGGCTGTACTGGGTGTGTTCAAGATTATTTTTTTAAAGATTAAATCAACAGCTGCTATAAAATATAATCTACCAGGCACAAACTGTAAAATACAGATTTCATATATAACATTTTGCTTCAGCCAGGCTTGGCTGTCCAGGAGGATGACTGGTGCCGTGTTTATTCCTTTAAATGTCACAGAAACAAGAAACGAGCAGAAAACCATGTTGTACAGTGCATGAAGGAGATGAAACACCCACACGCTCCTTGAGTCTGCTTTTAATACAAATCTATACAGCAGGAGCACGAACGTCCAACTACAGGCCTGTCCTGCTTTACGACCTGAGAACAAAGCCCATCCATTCTCTTCTGATTATCCGGGGTTGGGTCATGGGTGTAGCAGCCTAAGTAAGGAGGCCCAGACTTCTCTCTCCCCAGCCACTTGGTCCAGCTCCTCCGGGAGAATCCCAAGGCGTTCCCAGACCAGCTGAGAAACATAGTCCCTCCAGTGTGTCCTGGGTCTTCCTCTGGGTCTCCTCCTGGTGGGACATGCCCGGAACACCTCA
>JARVGS010000761.1:28710685-28727864 GCA_031762315.1 Hypsolebias antenori | reverse complement strand
TTTATATGAATGATTGTTGTTTTAAATTGATGGCTTGAATTGATGTTGCATTATGAGGGAGCAGATATGATAAGATACTTTCTTCTTCTGCTTCCTTTCATTATGTTTTTTTTTTAATATATACTGTATACATATTTCTGGTAACTGTATTTGTGTTTTATCGAAATTAATAAACAAACAAACAAATTTCAAACAATGGTATTGCAATAATTTCTGAAACAATTAATCACCCGGCAAAATCTGTTATGGTGACAGGCCTAGAAATGGCTACACCTCAAATCAGTTTAAAAGCTAAAACGTGGTGTGGTAGTAGCTCAGACTGATCCCCAGAACACACGCTGAGCTCCAGCAGATTGCACGTGACCTTTGTGAAAAACTTTTGACATGAACTTTTGGAGTCGTTGCTGTCTATTAGTAAAATATTATGGAAACGATCGTAGGATGGAGATTTGCACCAGACCTTGAAAGTTTGACAAAACGTCTCCGACCGAGTCATTCCTGCACATGATCGCAGTCTAAAACTCTGGCATGACAAACCAAATCATTGTCATTATTTTATAAATATTTAGTAAAATTTCAGCCCATTAATGCACAAACATCAACTCAACCCTGACTTATACCTAGTGCTTCATATCTTTATTTCTCTTTTGGTCAGCCTGTTCAGTGAAACGCGAGCAGCTCTTCACACAACAAGCACAATTTAAAAACAGACTCATCCAAGCGCTCAAACGCATCATCGTGCACGACCTCTCCATCCTTTTCATCACTTCACCTGGGCATCAGCACTGTACCGTCAAAACGACGAGGAAGGTGCTGGATGAGAGGAATCCACCCTCGGTGTGTGAATAATTCAAGACGTTCCTGGGGGTTGAAGGGGGATAAAATATGAGTCTGGCAGCAGAGGAGGGGGAGTTAGCTCTGAGGGAGGGTGTGGCTCCCTGTAGACCAGGAACAGTGACTGAAAGAGGTGAAAAACAGAGGAGAGTGTGTTCGTCTGGGCGAGTGGGTGACAGGAAGAGTGTTTCAAACCAGTTTCCATGGCAACAAATGGGAGATGATTGAAGGGTGTGAGAGAGGAACGAGGGTGGAGGTGGATGGGCGGTGCGATGCACCAGACACATGGCAGGAATATCAATGGACCACCACTCCCCTCGCACCAGAAACAATATTTTGTGACGCTCACACACAAACACACAAAGAAGGATTAAAAAACTGCAACAAAAGTGACTTCTATATTTTTATTTTAAGGCGAAACCAAAATGTGCCTTCTCCAATTTTAAACCCGAGAGTCACAAAATGCAACGTCTCGTTTTTCCAGGCTGTTTGGGATGTTCTGGCCCGCGCACGCTCGGACAAAACCCGTTGAGTGAAAACGTCACGAAATTTAACGGAAGTGGATGAAAAACGTGTGAAGAGATGGAAAAAGAGCAAATCACCAGTTGTCATGACAACCAGCCATTCATCCAAAGACATGCAACACATGCAAGAAATGCCTTCCTGCATATGTGGTGGCTCATTTCTGCCTCACACACACATGCACACACACATGCACACACGTGCACACACAAGGGTGTAATTCATCCAGTTGTGTTAACAAACACACAGAAGTGTTTAAAAAAGCAACATAAAACACAAAAATGAAGGAATAAATGCCAGCTGTAAATAGAATCAGCAGTTTGACCGACCCACACTGACCTGCTGCAGTGTGACCCCCCCCCCCCCATCACTGTAGTTACCCACTCGTGTCAGTCTGAGGCGAACCTCCGTGTCCTCTTCAGTCCCACGCTCTTCCTCTCTGAGATGTGGATGTTATGACACAGCAGCACACTGACTGTGTCTCCCTCTCTGTATTTGTGCGGGGGGGGGGACTGGGCAGGGAGGCATTTTCATAAGCTCCCCCCCCCACCACACACACACACACACCTCTTTCTCTGCAGTGCAGTACCCCTCCCCTCCTGCACAGTGACTGGAGAAAACCTGGATCCTGAACCCTCAAAAAGGCACGGATCAGGACTCTCCCTGTCTGAAGTCCAACTCCTGGCATGATGTCATTCCTCCACACACAGCCCCCGCCTCCCCCCCCACACACACACAGATCCATGAAGATATTTTAAAGGACATCAGATTACAGCGGCAGTAAGAACACAGATCAGACACAATGTTTGGAAACTGACGAGTCTGCATGTAATCACAGATACGTGGCTCTGGGGGCAAAGGTCACAACGACAAGCTGCTCCAGAGAAAAAGTGATGGAACCGAAACGCAACAAGCTTCAGAAAACACTCGGGGCTTGGTCTGAGCTGGAAGAACCAGCCTTGTTGTGTAAAGCTGCTGTCCTCTATGGAAACACCAGAATTTATTGGACCGTTTCAAACATCCTGCTTCTTGTCCTCTGGACGTTCAGTTCTTCTTCACGTCATTAATCTGTGACAAAGACCAGAACAGGGTTTGTGGCAAACTGATCCTGAAACGCCACTCGGCTGCCGCTGATACGGTCGATCATCCTTTTACCATGACTTGAGCATGTTGGTTCAAATCTTATTTAGCGGACACGTCCTTTTCTGCTTCCATAGGGGAATAGTTCTTCCTCAGCTCCTTTTCGTTGTGGTGTACCTCAAGGGTGCATTTTGGGTCCTACTTTGTTTTGCTTATACGTGCCGCCTTCGATAAGCTCGATCATCCTTTTATCAGCTGTTGTTGGTCTTGAAGGCTCGGTTTTAGCACCGTGGTTCAAATCTTACTTAGCAGACAGGTCCTTTTTCCATTTCCATGTGAACATATTCTTCTTCCTCTGCTCCTATTCATCGTGGTGTACCTCAAGGATACATATTTGGTCCTATTTTGTTTTGGTTATATGTGCAGCCTTTGATACAGTCGATCATACTTTTATCATGACTTGAACATGTTGTTGGTTCAAATCTTATTTAGCTGACATGTCCTTTTCCATTTCCATGGGGGAATAGTCTTCTTCCTCTGCTCTTTTTTCATTGTGGTGTACCTCAAGGATCCATTTTGGGTTCTGTTTTGTTTTCCTTATGCTGCCTTTGGGATCAATATTTAGAAAGCACAACATTCGTTCCCACTGCTACGCTGATGACATCTAAATATTTTTTCCTTTTAAATCTGATGTCTCGGCCCCACTGCAGCCTCTAACTGTCTACAAGATGTCAAAGACTGGTTCAGTCAGAACCGTCTGACCCTGGATGATAAAAAGACCAAAGTTCTCCCATTTGAAAACCAGACTTTGGGTGTGCTGAAACTCAGGGTCCTCTTGATCTTCACTGCTCGTCTGTGGTCAAGACTTGTTCTTTTAAACTTGATGAACAAATATCCTCAGTTTTTTTTTTAACCAGTTACGTCATATAGCCAAATCAAAATCTTAGTTTCTTTTAAAGACCCCAAAACTGTCATCCACAGTTTCATCACCACCAGACTGGACCACTGCAACTCTTTATATGTTGGATCAGAACCTTCATCTCTCCATCACCTGCAGTTAGTCCAGAACGCTGCTGCGCGTCTTAACAGGAGGCAGGACCACATCAGTCCACATCCTGTTCCTTTTGTTTTGATTTTAAGATTCTTTTGTGGACTTTTAAAGTTTGAAATGGTTCTGCACCAGTTACTTACTGGACCTTTTCATTTTTATAATCCAAACAGAACGCTGTGAAAGCTCAAATTAGAAATGCAGGGGGATCTGGCTTTTGCTGTGGAAGCCCACAGACTCTGGACCAGTCTGTCCATACTGGTTCTGCAGAGTTCTTAAATTTGGTCTAAAAGTCACTTCCTGTTCTGACTTTTAACTCGCCTGGTTTGAGCTCCATCTGAACCTCTGAGGTCATTTTATTGTTTCTTAGCTTGTTTTATCACACACGTGCTTTTAACGTTTGATCTTTCATTGATTTTATCGCCGACGTCCTGTTTGTGAAGCTCAACAGTGTTTTTAAATGTGTTTTATAAATAAAGTTGACGCTGAAACAGATTTTGTTTCTTGGTACGAGTGATTTATAGGCATCATTATGCTTCAATATTCAAAGATACATTTTTGAACAATCAAAGTGTTTGAAATAGAACAATCTCAAACAAAACAGCAAAAGTAACATCCTAACTAGCTTAACTTCAGTCCTGTGAAGAATGAAGAGTAAAACCCAAAGAGGGTGAAAGAGAAGAGGAGAACATGAGCAGAGGACTGAAACACTTGACTTTCAGCCTGTTTGGATGTTTATCAGACTTTACCTGATGCCTTTTGTTTTAATGTTGGTACAAAGAAGGAGACTGTGGGTTTTAGAGATCTGCTTTTTGCTCCTCAAACCATGAGACATGTGTTTCTGCAGTGCATGAGCATGTAGCCACAGAGGAGCTGAAGGAAACACAAAACGTTGCTTCCGACGGTGCAAACAGAAATACCCACAGCCATCGATGGAAGGATACAGTTACTGTCACATGTAAACTCTTACAGGAGGAAAACAAAACTCAAACCAACTTTCTGTGAAGAATGAAGAAAAAAAATGACTTTAACTATTCCAGCTTTAACCCACAATCCTAAACTGGTGGTCAAAGGTTGTCGGGTCAAAACCTTGTATTTTCATTTTTGATCTTTTTCATGTTTTTGCATGAATCACCTCTTCTTGTCAAACATTTTATCTGTCATCACTAACCAATGAAAAGTGTAAAAAAAAAAAAAAAAAAGGAAATATTTCTGTAAACTAGGAAAGTACCGTTAATAATCTTTGGTCATTCTGATGTTTGTCTATTTGCTTTAATAATAAAAACCAGATTATATTAAGGTTTTAATTGTTTTGTCTTCCTGAGGGATCAGCAGCACGACCCACATCAGTGGTTTCCAACCTTTTTCTCTTCTGACCCCAAAATAACCTTCACAAATTAACTTTTTATTAGACTATTATTACTTTTTAAACTTGATCTGTAATCATGGCTCCGTAACGTGTAATAATTGTAGTAATTTAACAAACACTTTAACCAAGTGCAGCTGAGAAACATCTTTTAGGCCACAGTCGAGACGAACACTTTAAATTGATTTCAATGCGAGTGCAGGAAGAACAGCAGAACTTTTTATTTTTTTATGTTCCACAGTTCGACCAAAACGTCAGATTCTGTTTCACAACCCGACTGTGAGAGGATGGAGGAGACGTCGCTGTGATCAAAGTGTGTGTGTGTGTGCGTGTGTGTGTGTGCGGTACCAAGCACAGCCTCTCCTTCTCCTAGAAATAAAGAACCCAACAGCCTCTCTTGTGTTTGTGGTTCAAACAGAAATAAAAATGATCTGATTTTTCTTCTTGCAGTAATCTTATCTCTCATTAATACCATGCCATTTTATTTATAGAGCACTTAAACAGCAACAAGGCCAACCAAAGAAAGAACAGGCAACACAAGGCAACATACATGAAGCAAAACCAGAATATAGACATAAAAACGTCGCAGATAATAAATATACCGACCAACCTGTGTGAAGCAAACAGGCTCAAACACAAACAAAATATGCTAGTGCTGCTTGCCATAAAGCTGAAACTTTCCATTTTGTTTTTATTCTGGTTTTCCTGTTTTGGCAGCTGGAACAGATTTCTAAGAGGAATCTCGAGATGATCAAAAAATAGTGATACAAACACCTTTTTTCCATTCAGCCTTTATTTATACTTACTTTGCTATTTATTATTATTATTATTTAATTATTACTTATTTATTTATTTGTCATTATTATTTATTATTTATTTATATACTTACTGTATAAAGAAAAACAGCTAAAAATGAAATATATACATTTATTCAGCATGTTATCATGTGAACATAACTTGGATCAAACACAGAAACATTTAGTTTATTATCCAAACTAAATTAGTATCCTAAAAATTTATCAGACAGGTAATTATGCTCCTCTGGCGACCTCTAGTGGACAAAATGTGAAGCGCAGCCTCAGTTTTAACAAAGTCAAGCGTTGGTGTTTGATGAGTTCTGGTTTCTTTTTTGTGTTTTAATCAATCTTTTGTTAATTATTATTACTATTGACTAGCATATATCCTAAATGTTGAAAACATTAGAAGGGCAGTTTGCTATGTGTATGACAGGAATAAAATAGAAACAAGTGAAACAACCAAACAACTGTATAATTCAAATAATAAAAAAGAAAATCCACATCATTTAAAAAAAAAAATAAAAATCTGCAAGTAAGCAAGGACGGCTCTGAATATATGTTAAAAAAAAAAAAGAGTCAGCTCATAAAGTGGTGCCACACTCACCCAAAACTTTTCCCAAGAACAGCGTCTTGACCAGGTTGAACTGTGTGTCTGAGGCGTCTGGGAGGCTGTAGCTGACTGCAGGGTAGTGATCCAACTGGAATCAGACAGGGAGATGTTTAGAGGATGATCTGCATTTCAACCAGGCTAAAAAAACTAGAAGCACAGCCTCTTTTAAAGCACAGAAACAGAGATTAAACAGTGCATGAGATGAGTGATTCAAGCTGAAAATATCTCACTGGCGCCCTCTTGTGGTTCAGAAATGCCAGGAAATCTCCTCATACCCGAGTATGAATTTTAAGGCAGCATGAAACACAATGTTTTACATTTTTATTTCCAGCAGCCTAAAGACTAAAGGCAGTGTTTTTGTCCATATTTGTGTATGCATGTGTGTTCAGTTGTTTGCTCGTGAGAAAAATATCATGAACTACTGTCTGGATCTTAAAACTGTCAGAAAGTATCACATTTTAGCATCACCGTGCCAAAATGTTGGTGATATTGATGTACCTGATCCATGTTGGAGACATGTTCTAACAAACAAAGCAGAAGCCACCAGAAGGATGGAAGCTCCACGATCTGACACGGGGAAGTAATCCAAGGAAAAACAAACACAACAACATAAAGTACATGAAGACGCTGAGCCCACAAACAGCCTCTAATTACTTTGGCTTTGATTCAGAAAGGCTCTAAAATGTTGCTGCAGGGAAGAACGACGGCTTCATCTTTAAAAAGACATTCAGGGTTTTAAAAAAACGGCGCAGCTCCAAAACATCTCAGATGGTCTAATGGCTTTAGATCATATGGTTACAAAGCTTTCTGCACATCAATTGCAGATTTCTTATACGTTCAGAGGCCCGTTTCCTACCAACAAAATTTTTTTTTTTTTTGGTTTTTTTTTTTTTTTTTTTTTTTTTTTTTTTTTTTATAAAACTTGCAGAAAATGTAATTTGATGCATGTGCCCTGACATCTGAGGTAATATTAGACACAACATTAGATGCAACATTATACTTGAAGAACCTGCATAAACATTTTATAAATGGCTGCCGTAGCTAATTTACCTTAGCAAACACAGAAATGGCTACACCTCTGTCAGTTTTACAGATGTTGAGCTATAATTTGGCGTGGTAGTAGCTGAGACTCATTCCCAACACATGCTCTGAGTGCAAACACACCACACAAGGCTTTTGTTGAAGACTTTGACGTGCACGTCTGCAGTAAGTGTAATAAGTTGAACTTTATTTTTGAAGTTACAGGCTAAGAGAAATGGCTCCTTAAAGGTTTTTATTGTGTGAATGTTTATGACGCATTCACACCATTGATCCAGTTTTCTTCTGTACATTTTTCTGCATCTTTCTTGTTCCACAATTTTTGTGCCATTTCAGCAAATTTTATCAAAAACATTCAGCTCTTTCAGGAGAGGGGTGCTGTGACTTTTGGTATTGGTGCAACTTTAGCTTTTTGAAAAATTTAGTCTTTTCTGCCACTTTTTTTCCCTCAGAAAATGAACTGAGATCATTTTACATCCTTCAAATCTTTAAAGGTGTTTACAGCCTTTTACTGCTCCTTTCACATTTTGTTCTGCTTCAGCTTCTTTCAGCTTCCTGCTGCAAATTTAATTTTTTTCCCCAGATACTTTCAGCTGTTTTTTTCAACTGTTTTGTGCTCCTTTCAGATTATTTCTGCTAAGTACAACATTTTTGTGCTTCTTCTAACGTCTTTCTGATATTTTTTTCCATCTTATTATACTCCTTCCAGCCGATTTTTATGCGTTTCAGCTTATTCTGCTATTTCAGCTATTATTTAGCTGTTTTCTCCACTTCCTTCTTATACAGTAATTTAAGCTTAATTCAAGCTGTTTTTTTTGTGTGTGTGTAAATTTAAGCTTTTTACAGATTATTTTCGCTTTTTATGCTCATTTTAGCTTATTTTAGCCTAATTAGGCAAATGTGTTTTTTCTGCTTTCCTGTGCTAATTTAAGCTCGTTCTACCTTTTCAGTTAACTTTTTAGCTTAATTTAGCTGTTTTCAGATAAATTCAAGTTTTTCATGACAATCTCTGCTAATTTCAGCCTAATTAACTTATTTTTTTTGCTAATTTCACCTTGTTATGCTCATTTCAGCTTATGTCTGCTAGTTTCAGTGATTTCAGCTACTACTGTATTTATCCATTTTTATGCTAATTTTATCTCTTCATCTAATTCCACCTTTTTTGCACTCATTTCAAAATTTTCAGTCTAATTCAGCAAAAAATGTGCGTTGTCCACTTTCTTCTGGTAGTTTAAGCTTCTTTCTGCCTTGTTAGCTATTATTCAGCTGTATTTTTTTTGTGCTAATTTAAGCTTTTTCAGATAACTTTCACTTTTTTGAGCTCATTTCTGCTTCTTTCAGCCTAATTTGTCAAACATGTTCTTTCTGCTTTCTTCTGCTAATCTAAGTTTGTTCTACATTTTTTGACAACATTTTTGTAGCATTTATAGCTAATTTCAGCTGTTCTCAGATCAATTCAAGTGTTTTGTGGTAATTTCTGTTACTTTAAGCCTCATGAACATTCTGTAATTTTAGCTTGTTATGCTCTTTACAGCTTTTTTCTGCTATTTTCATCTTTTTCTGCTATTTCAGCTACTTTTTAGCTGTTTTAAATTTAAATTGAGCTTTTCAGCTAATTGCACTTATTTTTTTTTAGCTCATTTCAGCTTTTTCCACTTCCTTCTGGCATTTTAAGCTTATTTTTGTCTTTTCAGCTACTTTTCAGCTATTGTTTTACTTATTTCAGCCTTGTTAAGTTAATTACTTAATTTTTGTGCTCCCTTATTTAAACCTAATTCAGCAAAAATGTTTTCTTTCTACTTTCTTCTGTTAACTTAGGCTTGTTCTTCCATTTCAGCTACATTTTAGCATTTTTTTTTTAAATTTCAGCCATTTTTCAGCAAGTTCTCCAGCAATAAGCACTTGCTTTTTCATTTTTCGCAGAAAATGCATTTTCTCCAGTTGTGACTTGTTTTTGTCTGGACCAATTTTAAAATGAGGTGCTCCATCACCAAGACGTCCTTCCTCCATGACCTCCAGCGATGTGCGCACATGAAACGAACCTTCATCTCAACAGAAACTTTCCAGCAACAGCTGAACAGAGACTGGAGCGTTATGCAACGAGAAAACCATCCCAGTTAATAAAGTTTGTGTGTTTCTGCATTGGAAAGCAGCAGCAGAGTCTCAGAGTGTAAAAAGTGATGAAGAGAGGGAATACACAACTTTAATATCCTGCAACATAATTAACTTGTTATTGCTGTTCCAATGAAGTTTCTAATTAGCTTGAAGGCTGCAGCTGTTGACGGGAATAATTTCAACCCCACAAATTGGTTTCTCCACGTTGCAGAAATAAAAGATCATCTTGCTCTGGACCCAGTGGAGAGTCGGAGCGAACAGAGCCAGGCTGCTTGGAAACAATGACTTCAGAGCTTTAGCTGGACATTTGTTCGAAAACGCTGCGAGCGGAGCTGGATCCTCACCAAAGGCCCGGGATGCACGTGAGCACGTTGTTGTTGTTTACAGGTTGAATCCGTGCAGAAGAGTCTCTGCATCCACAACTTTATATCTGAGTCCTGCCAAAAGCCTCGGCGCAGCGTCGTGCGGGTTTTGTTTTCCTCCGTGACTGCAGGGTGGGATAATGGGGCACAATTAAATTGCGCTCGGCTTATTTACTTTTATCTGGGAAAACAAATTGGCTGCGCTGCCGCGGAGGGCTGGCTCGAATCTCGAAACCTCCCATGAAGGTCTGCCGAGGAAGACGAGCAGGAGAAACGAGGTTTTACTGAGCCTCAATTACTGGGATCCTGCTTGCAGCATCGTTTAGGAAACACTCCTCTCCTTTAAGGCCTCTCATGTTGCATATAGCTGATATAAGTGAAGCATTTAGACAACAAATAAATCATTAAAAGGAGGAATATTTCACCGACTTTGCCTTAAAAATTCTAATTCGGTCAGCGACCTGTTCACATTGAAATAACTGACTCCAGCTTGGCGTTTTGTGACCCGCAGTGTGGTCCTGACCTCAACCACAAATGAACTTCTGACACTATTTTAATCAGATTATGTTCGTACAGTCATCCGGATGGATGGAGTGCACGTTGCTGCTGCTACAGGAACACGGCCACTTATCCTTTTTCAGAATACTTTTTAGATAGAAAAGGGGTAAAGGCCATGAGGATGGGTAGTGTTATTACAAAAAAGATCTCTTCACATCTTGTTCTATCAGGACACGATTTAAGACATTAAAACTCTACCAGCAGCACATTAATAAACACATTAATATGCATTTGACGACAAGACGGTGAGATTTGTCCATGAAGCACTTCCAGATAGTCCATAGTCTTGATAAGATGTTGGTCAGCCGGCACAGTTCTCTGGGGTGGGGTGGGGATTGGTGTTTGGGATGGACAAAGCTTTTCCTTAGTTTACCCATGTCCCAGAAGAAACTTGATACGTCTGCTTCCAAGGCCAACCGGAGGAGTCAGATTCAGATAAGCCACACGTTGATTTTCTTCAGGCAGACTGTTTTTTTCTCATCAGCCTTGAGTCCTGCTGGACTTTCAAGATCCAACATGGCCAGATTTGTGGGCGTTCCACTGGTCTCTGCTTACGAGGCTCCTTCAAGGTCGTTTTCCAACATGCTGGCGAGTCCCAGAAGCTGCAGGTGGCCTGCGATTCTCACAAATTGCTTCCATTTTACGGTTTAGCTTAGAAATCAGCTGATTTTGAGTACTCAAAGCACAAACCAACCTTTCACACAGACGCTGCAGTTTTGCCATGACCGAAACTGCTGCCTCTGTCTTCTTCAATAGCCGATAACAGGAATCTGCCGGTGCCAGAAAGCAGAAACACTGCTATCATGAATCCAATTATATAAACATCTTCTGTGTCCTCCTGAGAAAAAATGAAAAGTCACATCAGTTCCCAAACTCCCCACGGACCCATGACGTATCCTGCAGCGTGTGTCTCAGCGGGGCGTGAGGGCTCTCCAGGATCCTGTCGCTTTGTTGACAAGATTTTATTGAATGCAGTGAAAGTCCAGCTGAGCAGATCCATGACAGTAGTTTATGTTTCAGAAGATGTGTACATAGGAGTTCTGATACACAGAAAGAGAGAAAAAAACGGCAGTAGGAGAACAGGAGAGGGCGAGGAGGCATCCACCTTGCAAGATGGTGAGTACAGAATTTTTTTTTTAAATATTATATATTTAATATTACTTCTTAAATTTTAGCTGTAAATGTTGCTCCATGTGGTGTAATAATTACAGTCATCTAGCAAACACTTGTCCCACGTACATCTGAGAAACATCTTTTAAACTCTGGAGCAGATCATTCATCAACAGAAGAAAATTATCTAGAAGCCATTTTGTTTTGTGGATGAGAGATTTTCAGGCGAAACTGCATGAAGCTGAAAACGACGAGACCCAAACCACAGTCGAAAAGTACAGAATGATGAGCTGAATGACTCCGCTGACATTTGCTAAAGAAGCTAAAACTGGGTTGTTGGAGCTAAAAGAAGCAAAGCCAAAAGCTAAATGTCGCAAAAGACTAGCTAAAACCTAAAAGTAGCAAACTGTTACATAAAAGTTAAAAGTAGCAGGACATTAGCTTAAAGGTATATGCAGCAAATTGCTATAAAAAAGTGCAAAGACTGAAAGATAAAAAATAGATCAAGGTTAATAAAAATCTGCAACACGCTATCTAGAACATATAAGTAGCAAAATGCAAGCTAAAGGTTAAATGTGGCAAGAGTCTATAGCTAAAACCTAATAGTAGCAAACTGAAAAGTTGCAAGACATCAGCTTAAAGCTAAATGTAGCAAGATGCTAGGTAAAAAAAAAAAAAACAGCAAAGAGTGAACTGAAAGCTAAAAGTAGAAAAAGGTTAATCAAAGCTGCAAAATGTTAGCTAGAATGTAAAAGCAGCAAAATGCAAGCTAAAGGCTAAATGCGGTAAGATAACTAAAACCTAAAAGTAGCAAACTGCTATATATAATAAGTTAAAAGAAGCAGAACCTTTGCTTAAAACTTAAAGTAGCAAAATCCTTGGTAAAACGACAAAGAGTTGGCTGAAAGCTAAAAGTAGAAATAATTTAATTAAACAGAATGAAGCAAAATGCTAGCCAAAGGCTAAAATTAATAAAAGGAAAACAAAAATTCACAAAAAAATTCACAAAAATTTAAAAGCATCAAAATGCTAGCTAAAAGCTAAAAGCGAAAAAAAAAAAAAAAAAAGTAAAAACAAAAAAAAAAAAAGTCAGCTAAAGGTTAAATGTAGCAGAATGGCAGCTAAAACTAGACAAAGCATAAATACAAAAACAGAGCAAGCATGCTTAAGAAAATATGTTAGAAGACTTGCAAAAAGTATCAAAACAATAACTCAAAGTTATTTAAAAGCTCTTTTAAAGTACAAATGTATCTAAAGACTAGCTAAAACGTTGAAAGCAGCAGAATAGTAACTAAATACTAAAAGCAGCACAAAAAGATTAAAAAAAAAAAAACAAGTAAGCCAATTAAAAAAAATGGAGATTTCAATGTATTTCAAAGGGGAAATTATTAGTGAAAAAGATTTAATATTTTGAAAAGTCTAAAAATTACAAAGGCCAAACTTCATAGCGCCCATCCAAGGAATGAGCTGAACATTTTAATATAAGAACAGCTAAAATAGAACGAATCAAAAAGTGGTTAGACTGCACAAATAAACAGTTATCACAGTGAAAGCTGATGTGATGTCACTGGTGTGAGAAAGAATGGGGAGGAGGTGGGAGGAGGTGGGAGGAGGAGCGCGCTCACAGATTAGATGTCTGCCGCCTGAAGGGAGTCCTCACTTTCATCCCAGAGATGCAGAGATGAGAACTCATTTCTTCAGGGCTCGGTGGGCCTTTGATAGTGAGCTGGCCTAACGAGACCTCGCGGACCGCTTCGAGAACCAGAACGTTTGCTTCGGCTGCTTCGCTCTGCCTGAACGTGTGTTCTCTTCAGCTGGTGTTTGTGTTGACATGCACCTAATAAAAGCTTGAAGATGGGCTGCAGGAACATTAAATACTTTTTCATTTCCTGGTCCCCCCTTCTTAACATCTGGATGTTCCTCTGCCTTCACTGTCACAGCAGCATGTGCAGACAAATTACCTTTCTCATGTGGATCACAGAAAACACACAGGAGACATAAAAATATTAAAAACAGCAGAAGGCAGCAAAAGTATGGTGACCATGAACGAGGGTTAAAAGTTGTGAAGATGTGCTGCAGCCTGAGATTTATTGCTTTTACTCAGGAAGTGATTCTTCGACAAACCTGTTCTGCAAGTTCAATCTATTTAAAATAAAAAAAATCACATGTCAAGATTCAGAATGAGCAAATCCTCATATTTTTCCTTTATTTTAGATTCTTATACATAAATACATGCCCGTTTTTCCTTATCGAAGACTGGATTTTGTCTATTTTTTACCTGAAGAAAAATATAAACGCGACACTTTTGCTTCTCATGAGCTGAAATCAAAGATCTAACATTTCTTCTGTGCACACACGAGGCCTTCTCTCAAGCATTGTTCATAAATTTGTATAAATCTGTGTTAGTGAGCACTCCTCCTTTGCAGAGATGATCCATCCACCTCACAGGTGTGGCAGACGAAGATGCTGATCAGACAGCAGCATTACTGCACAAGTGTTTCTTAGGCTGACCACAATAAAAGGCCGTGCAGCTTTACGGTATTGTGGGGGTCTGGGGGGTCATAAAACCAGTCAGTATCTGATGTGACCACCGTTTGCCTCATGCAGTGCAACACATCTTCATCACAGAGTTGATCTGGTTGTTGAATGTTGGTCCACTCCTCCTCAGTGGCTGTTTGAATATTGTCAGGAACTGGAACACGTGGTCGTTGACATCAATCCAGAGCATCTCAAACACGTTCAGTGGGCGTCATGTCTGGTGAGTATGACGGCCATGAAAGTACTGGGATGTTTTCAGCTTCCAGGGACTGTGAACAGATCTCGCAACATGAGGTGATGGTTGTGGATGGATGGATCGACTATGGGCCTCAGGATCTCGCCCACACCACAACCCCACCTCCACCACAGGCCACTTGGTTCAGCAAACAGTTCATCCACACGACACCAAACATGCAGTCCGTCTGCCCTGCATGGTGGACATGTTGGATGCATCTATGAAGAGAACATCTCTCCAACGTGCCATGCGTCACTGAATGTGAGCGTTTCTCCACTCAAGTCAGTTCAGACGACAAACTGCAGTCAGGTGGAGACCCCGATGAGGACCACGAGCAGCGGACGAGCTTCACCGAGACGTTTCTGACAGTTTGTGCAGAAATGATTTGGTTTTGTAAACCGATTGTTGCAGCAGCTGTCCGGCTGGCTGGTCTCACACGTTCTGTGAGGTGACGGTGCTGGATGTGGAGGTCCTGGGCTGGTGTGGCTACACATGGTCTGCAGCTGTGAGGCCAGTTGAATGTTCTGCCAAAATCACTGAAAGGCCTTTTGGAGACGGCTCACGGTGGAGAAATGAACAACCAGTTCAAAAGCTTCAGCTCTGGTGGACGTTCCTGCAGTCAGCATGTCAACTGCACATTTAGAGTGGCCTTTTATTGTGGTCATCCCAAAGTACACCTGTGCAATAATCAAGCTGTCTGATCAGCAGCTGGATACGAGGTGGATGGATCATCTCGTCAAAGGAGAAGCACTCACTAACACACATTTACATAGAATTGTGAACAAGATTTGATAGAAAAAGTCCAGTTGTGTCCACAGAAGACGTCAGATCTTTGAGTTCAGCTCGTGAGAAATGGAGTAAAAACAAAACAGTTGCATTTATAGTTCTGTTCAGTATAAACGTGAACTTGTTTCAATCTAACTGGTGTTGTAGTCTAAAAATGCAGGTGCAGGCACGTTGCAGGCTTTATTATATTTTGCTACCAAGGTCTCTTCTTCTGCCTCTGGAAAATGAAAAATAAAGTATTCTTACCTGCAGCAAGTTGCATATTAAAACACTTTTTAAGGCTCAGACATTTCTATAGAGTGTGTTTTAGAATTACTGACTCACAGGGTTGTCCAGTCAGACGTCATGTCTGTCATGTGGATCTGATCTCTGAGAGCTGGAGTCATGATCAAACAGCATCTCTCTGCCTGTTGGAGCCTGTTTACATCAGGATATTACTCACATGTCTGCACCTTGAAAAGCCCCACGAGGCAGATAAAGAAATTATATAAAAAGTTCTACTCAGAGTTAACTTTTTTATACACCTTGCGGCTCTTCTGTTAAAGCCGTATCTCTAAACTTGGTCCTTTTTCATTTAAATCTATCACCGATGCTTTCTGGTCTTCAACCTGAGTTACCCCCTCTGGTTGTCTTTGTGCACGTTCAGGTTTCAGTGTGAGGTCTAGTGTTTAATAATCTAAAAATGATTTAAGATGCATATAAAAATGCAGTAGGTTAATTCTATATTTTGTTATTTTGAGAGTTCTGGTCATTTTAGCTTTTGTCTGAACTTTTTATTGCACTTCATGAGCAGGTGATGAAATTCTGGGAAATGCAGGAAGATCAGAGGACTGAAGAATGCAAGGATTACATGTTTGTATGATTAATGAATCCCTTTAAGATGAAGGAAAAACACTTTAACAACTGAAATCATGTTTACAAAAATCATAATTATGTTTTAAAATTATGTATGCTAACTTTTTTTCACACTATGGCAAAATAAGCCATTAACCCTTTAACTTTAAGGCCTCGTGTTTGTATATTTTCCATTAAATGGTGTCATTCACACCCTCTTGAACACATATTTTACTGTAAGTGAATGATTTTAAACATCCTTCAAACATTCTGAGTACGGTAATCTGTCCTTTTGCAGGATGAAAATAAATAAATTAATAAACGCAGGAACCTCCGTGCTGACAAACTGTCAGAAAGCTCCCTGAAGTCAGAGTTTCCAATTAAAATGATGAGACCAGAAGAGTGGGATGAAGAATTCCCCCTTTCCATAAATAAAGCCAAACTAAGCCAGGTTTTGTCCCCCTCAAGAAACATTAATCATTATCATTCCTCAAACTCAACAGCTTTTACAAGACCTCAGGAAGAACTACAGGGGAGCACACGGCTGCAGAGCAACAAAATTAAACTTTATGTATCTACAATAAAATAAACCACCAACAAGATGACTCTTCCTGATCAGGTTTTCTGTTCAAACCTCCACAAAAACACAACATGTCATGAAGACCTGACTGAACAAGAACCCAGAAGGGGAAAGTGGGCCACCAACAAACCCCTTGCTGCAACTTTTTAAAAGTTCAAAATTCAAATTTCACGTCTCCAGCACAAAACCTCAAATAAAAATGTTACAAATGGAGCAACAGCAAATTCAAAATGCACAAAAATAAACCAGAATCTGAAGAATACTGCACTGGTCTTAATAAAAGCTAAATGTTTAAATAGAAACATGCTAATTAAAAGCTAAAAGTGGCAAATGGCTAGTTTAAAGGTAAAAAAAAAAACAGGTTAGCTAAAAATAACAAAATGCTAGCTAAACGTAGCAAAACAAGATAAAAGTTGCAAAAGGTGCAAAGTACTAAAAGCAGCAAAATAGTATCTAGAAGCTAAATGTAACAAAAGTGATTTAAAATGGCAAAATTTAAGCAAAATGAGCTAAAAACTACCATTAATGGAAAAGTAGCTAAAAGCTAATAGCAGTGTAGGAGAAACTAATACCTTTCACCTCTCAATAATTATACAAGACTCGTTCGAGTCTCAGAATAATAATTATTGAGTTAAGAACGGGTTCACTTCTTTTTTAGATTAAAACATATTTTCTTCTATGTGACCAAGATGAATGAACATGAATGTGACATGAGACTTGAATTATATTTGATCCATCAAATAATGCGATCATTTATTAATCAAAT
>JARVGS010000761.1:28679034-28691853 GCA_031762315.1 Hypsolebias antenori | reverse complement strand
GTGGAACCTCAGACACCCCCCCACCCCCACCACCACCACCAGCTACTTTGTATTTGCGTTTTGGCATCCATCAGTTTACAAATTATACTCTGTTACTTGGTATGACTACTGAAGTTGTGATTCTGTTCAGTTTTATTTAAAGAGTTTTCTCTAATAATTTGAAGTGGCAACACATTTATGTTCACTATGTGTATTTCTTAGTTTATATCTTAGGTCCTTATTACCGTTTCTTTTACTATTTATATTTTTGCTGTTGTTGGACGTAACTGGGACCCTGCACAGTGTCATTCCACCTTATGTGCCACATGTGAATGCGATTTGACAATAAAGAACCGTGAACCTTGTAGTTGAGTGCCTTAAGTAAAGTTTTAAAGTGGTTTTTGATGTTAATTTTCTCAAAACTGTAATTTTTGGAAGTTGAAATTAAAATTTTGTTAACTAAGTGTGTCTTGAATGAAAACGCCCCATGTTTAAAAGTATAAGAATTGTATTAACACTATTAAAGAACATGTTTTAAGTATTTATGTTACACACACATTTCCATTGCATTAAAGAGACAAATTGAAGAACATTATTTAATAAACATGAGGGTTATTCTCTCCTGTAAGGGATCCCTGAAGACAACGCTCAACCTTAAGAAATCCATAAGTGGCGTCTAACTGTTGTCATGAATCAGTCAATTTGATAATATTGATCATATATTACTTCAAGATCGACTGGAAAACTGATTAAATGTGTACATTTTACAGTGAAACCTATTAGAAAACCACAAATTCCAGCTGAATTGAGTGCTTGCCATGTTAAAAGGTTTGTGTGAAGGACGGCAGAGTGAATGAGATGAAGATGTGTAGCATGGGGACATTGCTGGCAGCTAGAGGGCATGGTTGTGTGGGCACATTTGCATGACAGGACCATTGTGGAAGCCAGGCATACAAACAAAGCTCATTTCTGTGGCTGCAGATGGTAAAAGCTGCTGTTCTAAGACACGTTGCACCACAAGAGGCAGCAGATCTGGAAGGAGGGAGGGTCCGAAAGTGGGCACAGTTAATGTTTGTCTTCTTCTCCACATTGTGTTCCACGCAGCGTGTACCCTCTGTCATCTGAGTTAACAACTCTGTGTGGGACGGGGGTAACAGTTTTACTCGTCTATACTTTTGTGTGTCTTTCACTTTGTGCATTTGTGTGTTGTGCTGTTTATATTTAGCGATGTAAAGTGTTATAATAATGAGCACATATGTGGGTGATGGGTGGGGTTGTGTGCCACACTGACATGGACACTTAGTGAGCGTAATAATGACCCAACAACGTCACCATGGTTACCGCTCCCTTGCAGGGAACAATGAGTACAAATGGAATAACTTATATCTTACTGTGTCTTAGCTGATCATTTTAAAAATGATACATGAAGCTAAACTTTGTGCATATAATCTATCTGTTTATGCTAAAATATTTAATTTATTTTACATGTTTCTTTGATTACTTTTATTTTGGAAGGCATTTGTCTTTAAATGATATAAAGGCCTAGCGTTTGTCGGAGGAATGCATATCGCCCACCACCTTTCATGTCAGAGTTTAAGATTAAGATTATCTTATGATGAGAGTTTTAATTGTTTTTAGTCATGCCTTGAAAAAACTGTTATGCACAATGTCGAGCAGTAACGCAAGAGGTCACTCTGTGTTGTTAATGACTCTCAGCTACTACCACGTCAAGTTTTAGCTCAGTATCTGTACAGTTTACTTAGGTATGGTCATTTTTGTGTGTGATAATGTTGATCAGCCGTGGGAACAGTCTTGAATCGACTGCATAAGTTTCAAAGATTACTTTCTGAATGTTTTATTAGAATCTGTTTGGTGGCTTGTGAGATGTTTTGCTAAAAGACAAACAGGGACAACTTGAACAGTTTTAAGCAAAGATCTTGCACATTGTGTACCTTTTAGAACATGTGTTGTGACTTTCAGCTACATTTGTTCTAGTTTTAATATACAGGTGGTCCCTGGTATCCGGTCGAGTTCCGTTCTAACGGCCCGGCCGGATACCGGAAAAGCCGGTTACCGGGACCGGTTACCGGGACCGGTTACCGGGACCGGTTCGTGGGGCGGCCGAAAACTAAACTAAAACCAACATGGCGGCCGTCACGTCTTTTTAAACGCGTTATTTACAACCTAAAACAACGCCAGCATACATTTTGTACCTCTAAAATGTATTTTAGAGCAGTTAACTTGCTAAAAAACACAAAAAACTCAGAAAATAATGAACATTTCTGAAAAATACTGCCGTTTCGGCCGATGACGTCACTGGGGAGGCGGGCCAGATACGCGAAATGTTACGCGAAACCGGGAACGCCGGAAACCGGGGGTCACCTGTACAAAGTATTTGTGTAAACTGACACATCATTTGAGGAAACTATGCTTCTAGTTTTTACATTGCTTAAAAGTATAGTTTTCTCAAATGATTGAGGTGGCCAGTGGGGTGGCTGAAGATTACTCTATGGTGGCCAAGGCCACCAATGGTCACCCCCTGGCTCTGCCTTTGCACGGTGGATAAAGTCGCTCCCTCTGCTGGCCAGGATCTGTCATAATTATTATACACAGTGCAACTCCTACCCACTTCAATCTCTTACACAAAAAAACATTAAGGTTTACTTGTATTCCCCATTCAATTAGTCCAGAAAAAACACTCAACTTGTAAACTACAAACATTCACAATCACATTTTATATAAGCAAAGCTCAAGAAATCCAGTGTAAACACACTGATCTTTGTGTTTTTATGTGTTTGTGTGCGGCGCCGTTTCAGCGTTGGTGCACAGCAAACGTGCACGCCCTACAAGTTTCTTTCCACAGGCAGAAATAAAAACTCACGTCACCCCAGAACACAGAGCATGCCTCATTTATCCATGCAGCTGAGAAGTGTCATGAGGTAAACGTGTGTGTGTGTAATTGTAATTTAATGTTGGTATGTGCGCCTAAACTTTTGTGTTAGCTTGGAGGCATTTTACTTTTCATATCTGGGTTTGTGTTTATCGTTTCATACGGAGGCAGGTTTTAAATTATGCGCTGCAGCTCAGCACAACCGAATGATGGTGAACGGTGAAGAAGATGTCTTTGTGTGTAAAGATCACCCCGTGTGTGGGAGTGGATATGTGTAGTTGCGTGTTTGTCTAATGTGGAGTTCAGTTTAGCTTTTCTTCGTCTATTTTCAGACGCCTGGCAGCATCTTATTGCTTCCATCTCCTTTTCTGTTGTGCAGCTAATTCTTTGTTGTTTGTCTCATTGGCTTTGTTAGCCTTTTGCTTGAAGCTTTTTCCACCCTTGAACAGACTGTGCCCTTTAAGGATTTAAACCCAAATCAAACTCAAAGCCGCACAGTTAAGCTGCTACATTTGAAGCCGAAGCTGAACGTAAACTTTAAAAATTAAAGGGCGATATGAAGGATCATCAAGTTTTAAACTAAGATCATCCTCTGTTGGGAAATGACAATGTTGATGCCGTTTTGGTTAAACCTTAAAAATATAATTGTGCATTATTATCTTGTTTAGTGATTAGAGTGTTGGGGATGACTGTCAGCTACTAGCACACCAAATTTTAGCTTAATATCTGAATAACTGACTGAGTCAGACCTTTTTATATTCACCAGGATGGCTTTGCTGTGGCGACCATCTTGTTTTGTCTTTTTCCCTTCTTGCTCTTGATGAAGGCGGACACTTTTCCTCCCACTCCTTCCCCTGCGTTCATTGTGTCACAAGTATGTTGCTTCTTTTTGCGCTGAGGTTTTTTACAACCTCACAGTGTGTCCTGTCAGGGATACAGTGTGAGAGGTGAATGTTTGGACCTCTTCTTTCCCTCGTGTTGCCTTTTTCTTATCTAACAAAAAAGGCAGCGCCTCTCATGAGGCTGCAGCCTCAGGCACTCCCATCTTCCCATGTCTATATATTGTTTGGTTGTTTGTGTTTCTTGGACGGCTGTACTGAAATGTAATTTGGTTGTGTTTCGATGCAATGAAAATAAAGCTGATTCTGATTCTAAATATTGATCGGTTTTCAACCCGTTAATTAATCTCTTATAGTTAATTAGACTTAATTTAGTGATTTAGGCGATGCTTTGCTAAATGTACAGACATGAACCGGCAGAAACATTAGTGCTCCGTCTTCGCCTTTGGTGGCGGGCGACAAAGATACTCTGCATCAAAAAGGCTGCTTGAATGCAACTTTTTGTTTATTAGAAATAAAAAGTACAAAGTACACACTCATGACGCTGTGAAGGAAAAACTGTTACCTTTACACGTGACGTTTCTCATAGTCTGTGGTTCAGGAACACTGCATTTTATTATGAGTGCTTACAAAAGAACATTTGATACTCGTGAACATATCGCCGTTCAACCACAGTGTTTAAAGTCGGCTCTTTTAGCCCCAGGTGGAGACAAGACTTGCGTCATCACGAATAACGGCTAAGAAGAATAAAGTTTTACCATTTGATTTCTATTAAGGCAGGAAAAGTTACAGGATCAGCGCTGAGGCTTCGACGAGGGACCTGGATGACGAAGCCCTGATCACCAGAAGCGTCCGTCCCTATATTCTCTAGGCTCCTCCCCTTGAAGGGGGCGGGGGCTCAGTGTCTCATGTATCAGTTTATATTTATGTGTACCAATAAGGCTTATCTGGTTCAATCCACCCGCTTCAAACGTTATCAACCATGAAATGGCCGTTATTAGTTATTATCCCCATAAGTAGCAGACAGACTGCCCCTCCTCTACATCCTACTAGGTTTAAAGGTACGTTGTTAGCGTTGGTAGCGATGATAATAGGCTCTGTTTTTAGCTACGTGTTTAAGTTTATAGTGAAGGGTCTGGCGTTAGGTTTAGGGTCTTGGTTAGATTTAGGCACAAGGGTGAGGGGGTTAAGTTTAGCGTTGGTCCTCTGGGCCAGGTGTAAGGTTAGGTTTAGGAAAAGGGTTATATAAGCTGAAAAAAAACCAACCATAAAAAGACACTTCCTGGCGAGACGCTGCCTATTATCAGCGATAATAACGATAATAACGTACTTTTAAGGTAGGTAGGTAGATGGGACAGTTTCACCGATACATACGGGGATGATAACAACTAATAATGGGCATTTAATGGACTGATAACATCAGAAGCCACTCGTCAATCTCTTCCTGTTCTCTTTAACACTTTAACATCATCTGAGGACATACGTGACAAACTCAAAGGTGTTATTTCTTGTTTCTGTTCAGACGACTGGATCTTATGACACGTTGTTCTGGCTCCTGCTCTGGGTTATGGAGCAAACTTTAGACATCGACTCTCAGATGCATAAATCACACTTGCTGGACCAGGACTGGTCTGCAGTGCATCAGAAGCCACACCACATAAATAATTTTAGTTCTTTATGCCAATAGGGCTGCAGCTTCCTCACATCAAACTCCATAACTCTGAAGGTGCAACCTGCAATGACATTATTTTTAGTTCTTTTAATAGTTTTTAAAACAACAAATGTAACAAAAGAAATGTGACCAATTAAAGTCTTGCGCTCACCTTTATTAAAAAAAAAAAAAAAAACCCATCACAACTCATATATACAGTACAGTAATCCAGACCCCTAATCTAGACTTTTTGTTGAGGTTTAAAACTAATAATTATCATATTTTCAGCTGATAAACTATTTAATCAACTCGTAAGGGGATTAGAGAAAACTGCAGCCTGGCTGTACAGTTTGGGCAATGACAGGTTTCTAAAAGCCAAGATGTCCAGTAGATCTTTCCTCTGCTGGATACCTGACTCAAATTTAACCCTGCGGGTGAGACAGCCACTCGAGATGCTGTCTCTTGAGGACTCAAAAAGTGGCACATGGAACACACTTTCCCTCGAGCCACAGCAAATTCACAAAATCAAGCATCTGTGGGCTTAGAGGCTTTTCTATTTGTTCCCAGCCCAGTTCACACATTCTGAATAAGACATCAGCACTTCCTCTCCAAAACCCTATCCTTTACTGTAAAGATTAAAAGAGGAATGTGACTTTGACTCTGCTGAGCACGGAGCATGTTTTTTTTTTTTTAACCATGGTTTTGTAAGTCTTAGTGAGGGTGTGTTTCACTGCGATGGCAAAGCCGTGCTATTCTGGTTTAATGCTGTCATTTCATGCCCTCGCTGGATCGCAGCAGATAGTTTGCACCCGAGAGAGGGCAGAGATTATGTGTGTGTTTAAACGTGCGAGTGTGCATACGAGTCATTTTGCCACAGTGTGTCTAAATGTGTGCTGCGGGGCAAAAAGAAAGATGATAGCAGAGAGGAGGGGAAAAAAATCGATGTGGGGGCATTTCAAAAGGCTTTGGAAATACCCCCCCCACACACACACACAGCAGCTTCTATTGTCTAAATACTTACTGTCTTTGTCTTAATAGGTTTGGTGGAAAAGCATTCTCTCACAATGTTTGCAGAAACTAATAAAATTACATTTTCTGTGAAAACGTAGCCTGAATGCTGAGAGCTGAATGACTTTGCTAAAATTAGCTGAACAAACCAAAACAAGTTGCTAAAGCTAAAACAAGCAGAATGTTAAAACCTGAAATAGGAAAATTTCTAGCTAAAAGACAAACGCATAAAAGCGCTAGCAAAAAAATGACAAACTCCAGCTAAAAGCTAATTGTAGCACAATGAGCGCTAAAAGAAAAAAAAAATGCTGGTTAAAAGCTAAAAGTAGAAAATGACTAGAATATTAAAAACACTAACTCAAGGCAACAAAGGATTGGCTCAAAGCTACAAGAAGCAAGAAGCTAAATAAAAGCTAAAAGTAACAAAATGTTAGCTAAAAACATAAAAAGCAAAACGTAAGCAAAAATAAGCCAAATACAAGCTAAAAGCTAAAGCTGCAAGAGGCTAGCTAAAAGTTTAAAGCTCAGACTAGGGAAATAATAGCTAAAAGCTCAAAGTGCGAAAAGACTAGCTAAAGGTTAAGTAAAATTATTGCTAAAATAAAAAAAAAAACTGAATGGTAGCTAACAGCTTATTGTAGCAAATGGTTAATGTACAGATAAAGTTATCAAAAGGCTAGCTAAAAGTAGCAGAAGGATGTCTAGACTCTAAAAGTAAAAACAAAAAGGCTTAAAGCCATTGACTCTTGGATGCAATGTATCGGAGCAGCTCTTATTTTTTTAGAAATCTCCCAAAATGGAAACTACAGTTTTGGATCTGACCAAGTGGTCTTTTGATGTATATTAAAAAATCTTTTCAACAAAGCAGCAGGGTCCTGGAGAACCCTCATCTGCTCGGACGAGATGCATGCAGCTGGATAAATCTCTGAGGGTGGGGGTGTCTACCTCTGCTGTCGATCGAGGGCGCCCAAATTGCACATAATTGGATTTATGATAACAGGTTTCCTGTTTTTTGGAATAGTTTGGATCCTGGGTTATCAACACACAAAGAAGACGATCGCAGCTAATTCGGACGTCGACAAGCTGCTGCCTATGTGAAGGTCTGGTTTGTGCTGGAGGACTCAAAATCAGCTGATTTATGAGTGAAATTGTGTGTTGGACGTGATTTGAATTGCAGGTTACCTGTGACTTTGGGACTTGCCAGCATGAAAACAACCTTGAAGAGGCTTGTAAGCACGGACAAGTGGAATGCACCCTAATCTGGACATTTCGGACCTTGGAAAGTATCAGTACAAACCCAAGGCTGACAGAAAATAGTCTGCCTGAATAAATCAACAATTGTGGATTATCTAAATCTGACTCCTCGGTTCGCCTCTGAACAGGCTGACTTATCAATTTCTCCAGGGAAATTTGAAAACTAAGGAAACGTTTCATCTATCGCAACCCCCTCCCCCCTCTTCTGTGGAGTCTTATTAGAACTGTGCCAGCTGACCATCATCTTATTAGGACAATGGACTATCTGGTAGTGCTTCATGGACCGCCTCATTGTCAAATGCAGATGCTGGCCGAGTTTTTTTCATGTCTTAAATTGTGTCCTGTCAGGACAAGGTGTGAAGAGATCTTTTTTGTAATGCCTCTACCCCCTCTCCTCATGACTTTGTCCCTTTTTCTATCCAAAAAATATTATTCTGAATAAGAATAAGAAGGCCGCGCTTTATAGCAGCAGCTTTGTGCACTCCGTTCATCTTTCGGACGGCTGCACGTACATGTTCTCGTTGTATCCCGGTACAGTGATAATAAAGCTTATTGTGATTCTGTAATGTGCTAGCTAAAAGTCGCAGAAGGGTGTCTAGATTCTAAAAGTACACAAAAAAGGCTTAAAGCCAAAAATAGTACTGTGCTAGCTAAAAGCTAAAAATAGCAGAAAGATAATAGCAGCTAAATGCTAGCTCAAAGCCAGAAAATTGCAGATTTCAAGGAGGACAACTATTATGAAAGAATTAAAAACATGTCAGTGTATTTATATGAAAAAAAAGGTTCATAAATGTAAATATTTTGATTGTAGTCTAAAAGTATTAAAGTTAAAAACATCCGTAACACCCAGTAAGCTGAACAATTTGAAATCTGCATGTATAAAAGAAGCATTGAAACCAGTTAGACTGTAAGTTGACCCCAACCTTCCTGAAAAATCTAAAATGGGAGAACGTTAATGCTAAATCAGCGTTCACATTATCAGGAACCTTTTTAAGCTTTTAGACAGCAAGTGTAAAAAGCTCACTTATCATCGGCAAAGAAGGTAACTACAGTTCCCTCACAACGTAAACTGCTTTACATTTTTATACAAAAGACCCGGAAACGGTCAGCGAGCAACTCCGACCCAAAGGTTCGAATCCCCTCCGAATGATGAGACACAATTAACCAGGCAGCGTGCGGTGCCAGGAATCTCCTTCACAGCAGCTCCGTGATTAATTTGAAGAGATTTTAAAACTCTTGATGAGAGCGGCTCCGCTGCAGGAGCAGACATTTTTATTTCGAGCCACTGGAACGGATTAACAAAGCCCAGTATGTGACATCTCAAAGGTCTCAAAAAGGCTCGGAAGAAGGGAAAGCGCTCCTGTTTGGTGCTTAAAGAGTTTAGTTTTGTTGTAAAACCTTTGAATTCTCTTGTTGGACGTGTTTCTGAGTGTCTAGTTGAAAAAAAAACAAGGAGCTTTGTGGAGTAAAAATAGATAAGAATCAGTGACAGGGTCCGTGCAATAATTACCATGTGATGCTCTGTAAAATTATGGCTCCCGTCTCTCATGCAGGTGTTATATTTAACAAATACCTGCCACATAATTACTGCTGCAAACTGCTCGTTTCTTTCACATGCCCTAAGACAGTATCAGCATTTTGCAGGACTATTTTTCTTTCCGTTCCTCACAGAAACCAAGGTTTAATTAGCTTTCAGGTCTTTACACCTCACATTAGGTCATACTTTCTGAAGCACTAAATCTGATCTGTCTAGTTGTCTCAACCATTAACTCGCAACTTGGTTGTTTTCTCATTATCATGTAATAATTCTCTGTAACTGCTTAACCCTGTGCAGGGTCATTGGTTGCTGGTGCCCATCTCCAACAGTGTCATTAAGTGTTGCAAACCCAGGGCAGGTCAGCAGTTCATCACAGGGCCACACACTTACACTTGCAGGGGACCATTTAGAGATGCCAATTACCAAATGTGTGTTTTTGGTCTGTAGAACATGCAAAGTACATTCAGGAAAAACTCAGACTGAGATTCAAACCCTTGAAATGCAACAGTGCTAACCAGGAAAACCATCACCAAGTCAAGGTTTTCATTCTGCTTTAACAGTATGTTGATGTTTTCCTTCCGTCGAAGTCAGCCTTTCTTTCAGGACAAAGTTCAGACAGAAGTTGGAGACAGCTGCAGTTCCTTAAAGAAATGCAAACGGCTCGCCACCTTTCATGCCAGGATTTTAAATATGGATCATCTTATGATAAGAAGGGGTTCAAGTTCAAGAATCTTTATTATCCTCGAGGGGCAATTAGTTTCACTGTCAGTAGGTACAAAAACATTCATGCTAGACAAGACATTGAGACATTAAAACAACAGAAATCATCATTGTGGAGAAGACTGATCTCCACAGGGATGAATGAGTTGTTCAGTCTGTTCGTTCTACGTCTGGGCAGCAGATACCTGCGTCCAGATGGAAGACACCTGAACTCACGATGGAGTGGTGATCAGGATCTGCCAGAATCAGAATGGCAATAAATCCATTTGTACTACAAGCAACCCTACCACATCCAGTTTATCTATTTGTATTTATCTATATGACTGTTACCATCTTTTGCGGCAGCCATCTTGAAAAGGGTTGACTCCTAAAGTAATCGGTTTTAGCTGTCCATCCAGTTATTACTTCCTGAGTTTCATTTAAATGTGTCCAGAGGATCGCTGGTTATTTTGCTAACAGACAGGCAAACAAACTCATGCAGACACGGACAATCGCACATAATCATCGATGTGGCTCGCTGTCACATCGCCCACGTGTGCGGCTGTGGCTGTGGGGGTTTGATTCCACTAGCAGTCACATGCTGAAGTGTCCCTGGGCAAAACACTGAACCCTCATTGTCTTGAACTGTGTCCCATCAGTGTCTGAATGGGATAAAGCTCTGGTTATTCTTAGTATAGATCTAGTAGAGAGCTGTACGAACAGGAAAATGAGGCACAGGTTGTTGTAAAGAGCTTGATAAGATAGAAAGGAGTTGTGTAAAGTGCAGTCCATTTACTTAGAAACCCAGGTAGCAAGGCGCTGTTTTCTAAACTTAAAGACACATTTTTGATGAACTAAGACTTGTGAAACAATCTACATGCGCAGGTCTTCTACCTGAGCACTGAACACCTGCGGGGGATTTGTTCATGTGTTCACTTATTTTGTAGTCACTTTATTTTAAATCTCTCTCAACCATTTGGTTATTAAAATTATCTCAAGTTAGTGTTTGGAAACAAACAGGTTTTAGTGAATTATTATTAAATACACAAGAGCTATAATAATGTTTAAAAACCAAATCCTGCGAGTGTACGTGTGAAAAGTAAAAGAGATGACGTGAACCTGCAGACATTCTGTGTGAAAGAGACTTTTTGTCCCTTCAGAGTGATGGTGAACGCCGAAACACAAAAACTGACTCTGCTCACTCAGAGAGCGTGGGTGGACTGTACGTCTGCGCCGCCATGGAAAAGCTTGTGGTTTTTTCCCCCAGATATTAAAATGCTCCTATTCACAAAGAAGAAAAGAGGGGGATAAAAAGAGTGCACGTATGAACAAGGGCTTGTGTTGTGTCATCTCTGAATGTGGCTGAATGGTTTAGGCAGAGCTTCATAATGGTTATAATTATTGTGCACACCAATTACCTTAAATAAATGATTGCTCTCCCTTGCAATCACACAAAGTGCGTGTAATAATCAGGAAGGCAAATGGGTGTTCCTGTGCTTGTGCTTGCATAAGCCTCGTCGGTCCAACACCCTCGACCAGATAAAGATTCAGCTTACAAGTACAGAAAGACAAAGAAACGGCTCCACGTATCCACCGAGCTGCCCAGAGGTGTCTTACATTTGAGCTCCAGGCGGATGAAGTCAGTGTTGCCCAGGTTTTCCAGGAAGACGCCGTAGGGAGCGCTCGTCTTGAAATAAAAAGAGATGTCAGCGCTGGTCTCTCCCTGAAAAGTGGGGAAATGCAGGTAGGATGACGGGGTGGTGAAGGATGCAGCGTTCCAGTAGTTATCTGTAAAAAGAGACAGAAATAAATATAAGAAAACTGTTCTCTCCAAGACTTTCAGCACATTCCCTCCACAAATAATTTAATTAGACATCCTAATCTAATAAAAATAACCCAAATACCTGTATATATAAACAATGTTATTTACACACAACTATAAATATATTTTCTGCTTCTTCAAAGCCAATAACTTATTCTAGTTTAAATAATATCATAGTTATTGCCACCGAAGGCAAATTAAAAGTAACAAACATCAACATTCATGTTCAATAATCCATGAAAAAAAATCCAACAAAGTTCAGTCAGGTCCTCTGGATGGTTTCTTTTTGTTAAAATGTTTCATCTTTCATCCAAAGGACTTCTTCAGTCCAAGGAGTCCCACAAACAGCACACTCACATAGTGGGTCAACCGGTTTGATGGTGTTAAGATGGTTTCTGGAGTCTGCCCTCTCCCCCGTTGACTTCTCTGAGGCAGCCATGGTCAAAGTGGTTCAAAACAGCAAAGTTCATGCTCCATAATCCAGGTTAAAAAAATCCAACAAAGGTAAGTCAGGTCCTCTGGGCGGTTTCTTCCTTTTTTCTTTTTCCTTAAATAGCTGCCTCAGAGGTGTCGATGGCAGAGAGGGTGGACTCCAGAAACCATCTTATCACCATCAAACTGGTTGACCCACTATGTGAGTGTGCTGCTTGTGGGTCTGAGTTTGTTGTGACTCCTCAGACTGATGAAGTCCTTTGGATGAAGGAACAAACATTTCAACAAAAAGAAAAAAATAAACCGTTCAGAGGACCTGACAAGTTTGTTGGAAAAAGTAATAAAGTGTTCACTATTTAAAATGATTAGAAAATTAGGCTGTCAATGGGTTTTATTGGTACTTTCAGAAAAAAAAATCACTTTGTGTACATCGACAACGGATTCACTTTTGGAGTTCAAGATGGCCGCCACATCAAAGGAACCCTAGCAAACATGAACATGGCTGGAACTCATCCAGTTTTTCAGATAACGAGTTAAGATTTTGTGTGGTAGTCGCTGAGAATGACCCCCAGCACACAATCTGCGTGCAACATCCTGTCAGAGGAATACAGGTAGTCCTCGGTTTATGTCTGAGTTCCGTTACAACGACCCGGTCGTATACCGATTTGAACGTAACCCGAAACTGAAAGCACATGGCGAACGTAAGTC
>JARVGS010000761.1:28570175-28581494 GCA_031762315.1 Hypsolebias antenori | reverse complement strand
AAATAGTGCCGTGTGCAGCCCGTATGCAGCCGGATGACGTCATATGGTGCGTTCAGGTGCCGTTCGTAAATCCGAAACGCCATAGGTCTAGACAGCCGTAACCCGAGGACAGCCTGTATGGCACTCGAGTAATATGGCATGCCGCAGCGTCATTTTATAGGTGAAAGTGGTTATTAATGACATAATCGGCTTGCCATAGGCTGCCACCTTCGTCCAGCTCACCTGGAGTGAACGTTAAATCAGCTTCATTTCGCTGCACCACCCAAATGAAATGCAGCTAATTTGACCAATGAAGTGCATTTATTAAGTAAAAGTTAAACCGAGACACACCTTTACTTTAATGTCGAGCAAACAAATAATTGTTTTTAGGTGGTTATCTTGTTAAATTTTGAAGAAATGCACAGCGAATCCTCCCATGCATGCTCCTACTTCCGTGTATCGGCTTTAGAAATGCAACTGATTTGACCGTCAAAGTGCATTTATCAAGGAAAAGTTAAACTGTGACACAACTTTGCAATTATTTCGAGCAAACAAAAAAAATTCTCAAGTATTAATCTAGTTAAATTCTTATTAAGTTCCTCCTGTTCACGTTCCCGCGGCCGTCATTTGGCAGCAATCGATTTTTGGCACAACACAGGCCCACATTTCCGGGATGTCATTGTAACAAACGTAACGTGTCAGCGATGACGCATAATACACGTGACTTATATGGTGAAGCAACGTATTTATGGATTTTTCCACTTTATTAGACATGTTTGGATTGACGTGACTTATAGGGCGGTCCATCGTGTACGGTGGAAAATACGGTAATAACACCAGATAAATTGCACGAGTGTTGCTTTTCTTGTATACCAGTCATGATAGACTGAGACCCATCTCATAAAATGTACAACCAACTGAATACATCTTGGTTTAATAAGATTAATCTGTAATCCACTGTCCCCTGTCACAGAAGGGTTTGTTTGTAGTTCAGGATTAGTTTTTCAAGTTTTTCAGGACTGCAAATGAACACAGAATATGAGTAAACAATTTTTTTGGTATAGGATATTCAAGTGGGTAGGAGTTACACTGTGAATGAGAATAGAGGTAGTTTATCTATGTTTCGCTTATCCCAAGCAGCATGCTGTGTCGGATCCTGGCAATTGGAGGGAGCAACTTTTTCCACCACCAGGTGCAGCAGTGGAGTCAGGGGGTGGCCAATGGGGGGCCTTGGCCACCATAAACTATTCTTCATCCACCCCAGTCATTTGAGGAAACCACACTTTTAAGCAGTATAAAAACTAGAAAGCACAGTTTTACGGTGGTGGCCATGTTGGATTTTAACATGACAATCTTATTTTTAAAAGGAACCATTCTTAAGCCCAAGGGGCCCAAAATGGAAGAAGTGGGTAAAAGATAATGGATGGATGGACCTTTCCTAAGCCTAGATGTAACTACACACCAAACTGGAAGTTGGTACCTCACATGTTCAAGTTATCAAGCTCACAACATGCAAATGGACATTTCCTCCATATCGCTATGTGATGGGAACCATCGAGGTTTGGGGGAATTTCCCCCCTCAGGCAATACGTATCTCATGAGGGATTGAAGAGACACACCCGGTCACAAAGATCCCCACAAACAATCTGCCTTTGATATGTGGCTTTTAGGCATTCAATCTGTATTCTGTGGCAAAAATAAGTACTAATACTTTTTAACACCAAGACATACCTTTAAACCGGTGACAGGCCCATCCCCACTAACGCCCATTGAATTGTCCAACTTTATCACAGCGGCTTTTAATAAACGAGAGTTAAAATACACTGAAAGTGCAGCAGCTTCAAATGGAGGCAGATTCTCATCACTGCATTTTGAGCAGGAGAAGTTGGAGACAATAATTTAATGTTAATTAGGAGCTCGTCTACAGGGGTGAGAAAAGTGAAGGAGTGAGCTCGATGGGAGATGAGAATAGAAAGAGAGGTGCCCGAGGACCTGCGTAATGGTTCTCCTTCCTCTTGTCTTCCAGTATATTATTTCTTGTTCGTGCTCAGCTTCTTCTTCTTCTTTGCTCCTGGCCTGAGGTTCTTTCACAAATTAATGACACTGTAACCAGAACATTAGTTGAGTAATGAAAGACATAGCTCAGCATGAGGCACGATCGACTAATAAAAAAGGATCATATAAAATAATAAAAGATGTTAATGGTGACATAATCTCAAACAACTGCAATAAAAAGACATGGATACTGTTGAAGAGCCTAGTACTTTTCACTATAGCAGTAAAGCTGTTATACAAACAATATTAGAGTGTTGAATTACAGGCCACACGAGAGCAGAGGCTGCAGCATTTCATTTTACAGTATATTAGTCAGAGATTGCATATTTTCTTACATAATGAGCAACACACTTTATGTAACTCATTGTTCCAGTTTCACAGCGGCGTGCCATTATCAGGGCTGGTCGTGTTTGCAAACACATCAACGGGAGAATAAAAGACAAATAATGGTAAACAAGCTGTTACATGTTGCTGCTGTTTTTTTTTTTTAAAGGTTAACAACGAACATCAAAAACCACAAACGAGAACAAAGTTGAGAAATATTAAAGAAAAAAAGTCATTAGGATTTATTGCAGCACTTTGTGCGTGTGGATGCCAGAAGTTGACTTTATTACTTGTGAGGTAATAATTGAGACTGTAGCCACGCCGTGCACACACACACATCCTCATTATCCGGAGCTGCGCTCAGCTTTTGTCGCTCTCGTTTCCTCTTCATCTCCTCCCGTGCTCCCGCTTTGTCTCAAATACACCCAGGACCAATTTCCAAGCCTTTTAAATCTAAATTCAGGGGCTGTGGTTTGCCTGGGTCAAAGTGTTTACAAAGCCTCCTCTTGAAATGTGGGTCAGGTGTGTGTCGTGGTAAATTAGCTGAAAAATACAGATTTGTGAATTATTTTGAGAAAACTAAATTGAACCTGAGAAAATGTTCTTCTCTTTAGAGATTTGTAAGTGTATAGTAAAAAATAATCCGTAGTTTTCTATGGAACACGGCTAAAAGGCATTGCAGGGGTAATGTTTTTGTTCATGTCTGTGTGTTTCTGTTAGCAAAATATTTCATGAAGTGCTGCAGGCATTAAAGAAACTTGCAGAAAAATAATATGGATGTACATCTACAAAGGGTTAACATTTTGAGTCAGTCTAGTTCAAATTAGCCACCACAGCAAAGATGATCCAAGTCTAAAACTCTGTCAGGATAGATGGCAGGTAATGTTCAGCTTTTTATTTTAATTTGTTTGTATTTATCTCACGGTAACGAATGTTTATGAAGCATTCGCACTAATGTGATCCATTTTTCTTCGGTACGTTTTTCAGCACAGTTCTCGTCCCGCAGTTTTCATCTATTTCAACAAATCATGAATCAAAACGTTCGGCTCTTTCAGGACAATCCTGCTGTGACTTTTGGAATTGGTGCAACTTTAGCTTTTTGAATTTTTTTTTAGCCTTTTCTGACATTTTTTTTTTCCCCTCATAGAAAATAAATTGAGCTCATTTTTCATCCTTCAGATCTTCAGATGTGTTTACAACCTTTTACTGTTCCCTTCACATTTTGTTCTGCTTCAGCTTCTTTCAGCTTCTTTGTGCAAATTGTAACTTTTTTCAGCTACTTTCTGCTAATTTCAGCTTGCTGTGCTCCTTTCAGCTTATTTCTGCAAGTTTCAGTTTTTTCCTGCTATTTCAGCAACTATTAACTGTTTATAAAAATTTTAGCCTTTTCAGCTAACTCTACAATTTTAGCACTCATTTAATTTTTTCAGCCAAATTTAGTAAAAATGTGCTCTTTCTACTTACTTCTAGTAATTTAAGCTTCTTTCTGAAAATTTATATGCTTTTCAGCTGTTGTTTAGTTGCTATTTTCATGTTTTTCAGATAATTACCTCTTTTCTGTGCTAATTTCTGCTTATTTTAGCCTAATTGGGCAAACGTGATCTTTCTGCTTTCCTTTGATCATTTAAGCTTGTTCTACATTTTTAGCAACCCTAGCATTTTTAGCTAATTTCAGCTGTTAACAGAAAAATTCAAGTTTTCATGATAGTTTTTGTCATTTTTATCCTAATTAACTTCTTTATGGCAATTTTAGTTTGCTCCTTTCAGCTTTTTTCCTGCCATTTTAACTACCATTTAGCTGTTTTATGCTAATTTTAGCCTTTTAAGCCAGTTCCAAAATGTTTTGCTCATTTTCAGCTCTTTCTGCTTCCTTCCTGTATTTTAAGTTTCTTTCTGCCTTTTAACTCATTCAACACGTGCTCTTTGCTAGGTTTAACCACAACAGCTAACTCCCTTTTCATTTTTAGATTATTTAAAAAAAAGAACAGCAAGCTAAACATATTCCTTCAATCAATGTTCCCATTTTGTTTCAACTTTTCACAACATCCTTTGAACAACAGGCAAAGTAAATTTTGGCCAACCTTAAAAATGTGGCCAAATTAAGTTTATCATTGTAAGCTTGTATTTGGAAGTTGCCTTAATCCAAAGTCATTTTTACAAACCCATTATATTGAAGGTTATTCGTTAAAAACGTATCCTTAGATTTAAAGTCAAAACAAGCTCTGTTTTTGTGAGGACAGACAATTAGCATCCCTTATTCAGTATTTGAGTAAAAGGTTTCCATTTGTGAATGAATGATGGTAAATAATGAAGGAAGGGTGCTAATTCTCTAAAGTATTTGACTCTAAAATTAATGGAAACACTGTTCTGGTCTTATTGCTCACTCTGAACTGGGAGAAAGAAATAAAAAAAAGGCAAATTCAAATAAGAGAAAGAAAATAATATAACAAAAACACTTAAGGCAATGCAAGGAAGAAAGATGACTTGAGATGGTTAATGGGATGAGGAGAGCACAAAGAGAGAATACAGGAGATGAGTGTGAAGGAAGAAGGCAGGAGAGATGGACAGAAATTGATAAATGTTCATGCTGTAGAATAGAGGAAGCAGTGGAGAGAGGAAAAGATGAGATGGAAAGAAGAAAAGGCAAAATGGAAGAAAAATGAAATATTACCTGCATCTTTTTGCGCGAATCTCTGCACACATCAGCACCGAGCTCTGGTTATTTCATGTTCCCATCAGCTGGACTGAATGGGCTTGCTGATGGCGGATGTGTTTACTTGAGAATGTGATTTTTGAAAATAACAATAGCTGGATTGGGCGACAGAGGTGAGAATAAAGGAGTAGTCAATTAGAGCAATTACTGCTGGTGTTTTAAATCAGGGGAGTCATTGGTGGTGGATTATATTTCTTATTTAATGGTTCATTTGCCTTTAAAATGCCACTCTCAGTCTGACAGATGAGATCTGGACAGAAGGAAAGGGGAAGTGCATGTGTGTTGCTCGTGGTTCAGAGTGGAAATGCTGTTGACACACTAATTTGATGAAAGCTGACAGGTAATTTATGGAGCATATTTTTGGGTAAATGATTTCCTTGCTCCTACTTTTTCTGTCATTCTCGACTGGTAATTGGATTTTCCCAACTTTCCATGTAGCGAATTAGGAGTAAACTAGTTAATGAAGGCTGATGTGTATGTGTGTAGTGGAGTGAGGGGTGAGCAGGCTGGCATTTTAAGCTTAGGAAAGAGGGGAAAAAGCATATTAACAGAGTATGTGTATTTGTACACACACACACACTGTTTGTAGATGTAGGTGCCATCTTTCACAACAGAGGAAGTTAATTGCAAAGTTTTGGTCTGCTGCACTAATACCCAGCTATTAGTCCCCACCTTTTGCTTTATTCCTCCTCAGTCAATCAAAGACCATGGACACAATCATATGCACAAGCACCACAAGCACTTATTATCCTTGTGGGGACTCTCCTCTTGAATTAAAAAAGTCTCCAACCCCCTGGCCGTCGGTTCCTCTGTAAGCTCGTTCCAACCCTACTTTATACTTTCAGCTGCAATAAGAGGCGAGACCAGAAATATGGAGAGCTGTAAGGTTTTGGACCTCACAATTATATATAAACAAGCCACTTCACATACGTCCAACTAACAAATCTAACAATCTTCCGTTGCCCTCTTTGTCTCATTTCACTCACTTTAATTGCTACGAGTGTTTTGTCTTTGCGAAGCTGCTCCCCAAGGTGGGCCAAGGCGGTCACACACATATGCACTTGTACAGTACATGTACAAGTGTGTGTTTGGGTGTGTGTGCGGAGAGTATCGTGTATCTCAGGCAGAAGAAAAAGAAAAATGAAAAATGGATTTGACACTGACAGCATGCTTCTTATTTTTAGTTTATTTAAACACTCAGTCTGCGAATGACATTGAGTGCACACACATGTTCATGCTTCTGTTCTTATTAGGAGGCTGGACTAACTTCCATTCATTTCTGTAGCCTAACGTGACTAAAGTGAAAGTGCTATGTACTGTTATTAATGTATGCATTTGACTTATCACACATGAGATGCGTCCAAGTGGAGCAGCAGGCGGCTATTAAAGTGCCCGAGGAGCAGTTGGGGATTACATGTCTTGCGCAAGGACACCCCAACATATGGATGGGTATGGTGAGTAATCAAACCTGCAACTTTCTGGTCCCAAGTCAGCTGCTCTATCATTGTGCCATAGTGGCATGGCACACTAATAGTAAGGACTATTTGTTCAGAAAAGGGAGCTTATTACACCCAAAACAGTTCTAGAAGGTAAAAACATGCACACCCACAGACAGTGCACCAATTAAAAAACCCTCCTTTGGGTAACAGAGCAAAGAAAAATTTCACAAGCTGAAAAAAAAAAAATCACAAACTAGTTCAACGTATGTCCTGATGCATGCTCAATAATCCAATAGATCGAGTCAGGTCCTCTGCACAGGTTCTTCTTAGATTAATTTATTCAAACCAGATTAACACAGAGAAACTACATGACCATAACCAAGGACAGTAGAATCAAACTGACTTGAAAAATCTAATGCAAATACATGTTAGGCTCCGTCTTCTTTCAGTCAGCGCCAGAATCTCGAACCTTTCTTAGCAGAAGTCCAGCAATCAGCTGTCAGCTGCCTTGCCACGAACCTCAAAGAATGACTCCTCTCTTCATTTGCCACTTTTTGGATTTCGTCTGCTTCTCTGTCTACCGGTTCTGACCCGGCGCCCCACTAAACTACGACAACTTCGGATCACGTATTTGGCTCAGTCTTCTGCTCTCTGCTACCCTGTGAATGTCCCCTGCTACAACGCACGGATCACGGACCTGGATCTGGCCCATTACTGGACCTCAACAGCTTCTGATTGCTCCGCTGCAGCTGATCACTCTGCTGGAGCGACGTCGCCGGCTTCAGCATGACAGGAGCACCGTCATACCATCAAGACAGAAGGTTAGTGAAGAACTCAGTACCTCTTTGCACTTGCTCCTCCAAGCTGAGTTCACTAACACTTCTGTCTTGACAGACTGGACCCAGCCCAGGACCCAGACCTCCACCAGAGCTAAAGACAATAAAACTTTCTGAACCACTCTTGGTCTTGATGTAGTTGTGCTGATCCTAACTGGTCTTTGTCAAACTCTGGGCTCCGTTTCAGATGTCCTAATTAAAGAACTTCTTGTGCACCACAAGGTTTCACAGAACATTTCAGCAATATGGCCACAGAGACCACTTTGTCTTTAAACTGCCCCCGATCGTTCATAAATCATTAATTGATGGAGCCACATCCGTATAAATATGAGGTTTCAGAAATGAAGCGAGCATTGTGGAGCAGTGTGTGTTAACTGTGTGATGGATGCATCTCTCACATCGTTTAACACGACAAATTAACTCAGTTTTTCCATCTTTTTGTTTAACCAAATTTTTTTAACAAAATAGAAAGTTGCTCGTCATCATTGATGTTCTCTTACATGAAAGTTTTGTTGTTGTTTCAGTTTTGAACTACCATGGCCAGGTGTTCGCACCAACAGTGTGTCATCACAAAGTCATATCCTTAAGTTGCAAACCCATGTTTCATTTTCACATATGGGCTGTTCTGGCTCTGTTATCACTTGACTTCACAGGGCGGAGGTGAAACAGCAGTGGGCTGATTTCAACCCCTGGAGTCACTGTGATCCAGGGGCAATTCTAGGCTCGATGTTTAGGGGTGTTTTGCCCCCAGTACTGACAATGGCTCTTGGTTTGAACAACACAGGCCATGGTGAGGTTTTCGAGAAGAGCAAGAGCTTACAGCAACTGGTATTCTGAGGCAGTCTCCCATCCAAGTACCGGTACTAACCAGGCTCGACCCTGCTTATCTCCCAAGATCAGACAAGATCGGACGTGTTCAGGGTGGTTTGCCCGTAAACGAGGAGCTCAATCACAAATAGAACTTTTAAAGGACAGAGCAAATAAAGACTAAACTTATGGAAACAGAAGTTGCATCATATACAGTATCTATATAAAAACTAGCTGCAAGCATTAACCTTCAATTTAACTATTAACCTCTGACTGCAAAGTGATTGTAACACAAAAGCCTCATAAAGTTTTGGAGGAAAAGGGTTGGAGCTTCTGCATTCCAGGGGTGTTCACCTTCAGGACAAATTGAGGTCACCGATTGGTCAGTTGCTGATGAGCATACTGGATTGATTGACAGGTAGCGTTGAGGATCCGACTTGTGCAAAAAAAAAAAAAAAAAAATCATAGCTTCTACTGACCCGTTTAAGACGGTCATGATTTATTCCATATTTATTTCAAATTTATTCAATATTTTGGTGAATCTAACGTTTGAGAACTAAGCTTTGTTACAAAATCCTCATGATGGTTTCTTACTTTTCAGGGATGCAGAGTTAAAATGTAAGGGTGCTTGAACACCCGCCCCCCCCCCAAGAGGCTGAAATGGCCACTACCATGGTCTATTCAAAACCCTCTTCAAGGTGGACAGAGGGAAGTCCCGGCTTGAAGTGTTTTGAGAAATTGTCTGCAGTTCAAAGTAAAATAAGCAGTTCAAACATACAGTTGAAATAAGTTGTACACATGTCCAGTGATGAATAGAATAGCTTTTAAACTGACATAAGTAAGTTAATAACAAAAAGAAAACCCCAAGAAATAAACTAAAGAACAATATACCGTTGTTCAAAAATTCTCAGGCAGTTCAACGACTCTTTATGGAACACCACAAATCTTTGTGTCACTTCCTCCTCTTGGAAATCGAACACAAGAAAATCTTGTTATGCTGTTGAATTAAATTCCCGTCAAACTCCATGTGGTTAAAAAAAAAACATTCAGTGTCAGTGTTCAATAAAGATGTCATCTTCAGCCTTTACCTGGAGTGTTGAGCAGACGGGACAAGCGGCAGCTGTAGGTGATTTGTTGTTCGCAGTGTTCTGCACTGGTGGTGATGGCTGTCACCTAAAACACAGGCGGGGAGGTGAATTTAGACTTTATCTTGTTTAACCAGACACGTCATTTTCATGTAACAAATAGTTAAAGAAAAAAAAAAAGAAAGTAAGAAATTGCTTCCAGTGACTTTTAGAATTTGAAAGCAGGACAAGCCAAATACAAATAATGAGGGAACATAATTACAGCAAGGATTTCCTGCTCAAAACACTCCACCTTCTAGAAGATATCTGTCACACACAAGCTGCTGTCGCTCCTCATAGGGGCGCTAAAATGTGAAGTTTACCTGCAGTTTGCTTTGGACTGAGAGTGACAACTACAATCTGTAACCACTCAACAAAAAGATTAGAGTATTGACTCTTGAATACTGAGGTTGAGGTGTGTTTAGAAGAACCCTATCAGACAAATCATCACCGGACATTTCCACGATGGAACAATAAGTCCATGTGCAGCTTTCATTCGGGTGGTAGAAACACTCTGGTGAGGCTGCTGTTTCTAGTAGCATAAATGTTAAATGATCAGTTTGATCACTTGAAATGTTAATCTTATCAGCTATGACATCAGTCACGGAGCATGGAGTACAGAAGTCATTTCTAACCCGAGCACGAAGTCTGGCCCAACCCAAACTGACTTACCATAAAATCCATTTATATGTGCTGGTGAAGATTCTCAGTCATCCAGGACATGGTAAATTCAAAAATGTTCAAGACAAAAACAACTGGATTTTATTTGTCCAGTTGTTTTTGTCTTGAACGTTTTTTGAATCCAATTATGTGGCAACATGGATTGCCATAAAATCCAATTATATGGCAACTGGTCTTGCCATAAAATCCAATTATATGGTGACATGGCTTGCCATAAAATCAAAATATACGGCACTGTGGCTTGCCACACACTCACCAGCTGCACACGGTCATTTCACCGCAATCTGACCGGCCTTGAAAGAAGTAAATAAAGTTAAGTTAAGCTTCAGATCGGATGACTGGTACTGGTAGGAAGCGATCCATAGTCCAAATGGACATTCAGCCGCAGTAATCAGTGGACACACGTGGCCGACAACCCAAACAGGTGAGATCCCAAAGCAAGCATGTCAGAGCAGGGTCCGTGTCTGAATAATGCAGAATGCAGGCAGAAGCAGGGATTCAGTGTGTTCTGACTGCCATGAAAGGACAAACACCCCCTCAGCTCCGATCTTCTGCCACACATGTCCAGCGATCGTTAATAACTATATAAGCAGTCAATGCCTAATTTTATTTATTTATTTATTTTTATTTATTTATTTTTTCGGGTTCAGACCTGTAATTTCTGTCAGTTTGTTGGGTCGGGTGGGGTTTGGAAATGATGGCTACCGGCTTGGACTGGGTTGGGTCTAATTTTTTTGGACCCGATTGCAACTTTAGCATGGAGTGTGAAGAGCTTTTATATCAGCTATTAAAAATGGCAGGCAGGTGTGAAAAAAACGCTTCATTACCTAATATTAAAATGCAGCACCTTTGCATGACATGTTTGGTTCATTGCTATTTTCTTAACAGAGCAACATTCATTTTAAACATAAATATAAATAATAAGCATCAACGCATCTTGAAAAGAGATGTCTAGAGAAAACTGTTCCAGAGTTCGGGACTGAGAAGAGAGAATGCACGGTTTCGTCTTCCAGATAGAGCAACAACCAAGAAGACATGTTCAGAAGACCTAATGTAGCATTTGTTTCACACTAAAATGTTTTGGAGAAAGTTGTGTCATAAGCCTGAAACATGATAAATAAAAATAAGTACTTGTTTGGATAGATGTCTGCCCTTCTCTTCATATGCAGTGCTCTGTTACAGATGTCACCATTAAGTACTAACGATTGATAACTATTTCACAGAACATCAATTTTAAAAAGGCAATACTGATCATTTAAACAAGTTACATTATCCTGTGAATGCTACTCTTTTTTGTTTTAGCAAAATTTTGGTGTATATATATATATATACATATATACATACATATATATATACATATA
>JARVGS010000761.1:28544356-28558781 GCA_031762315.1 Hypsolebias antenori | reverse complement strand
ATATAGTATGGAGGCATTCAGCTATGTGGCCATACAAGATCATCACGATGGGCACGTGTCCTTTAGTGATGAATCTAAAATTAAACAGATTATTTTTCATGGTACGTACAAAACTGTCTATAAGCTGCTGTAAACAACCACATCGTCCCTGCTTTACACAATACGGAACAACTTCAGCAGGCTAAGAAGTCTAGATAAAATGTCATTGTGCTCTCACAATGGGTTGCAATTGACAAGGCCCGGCAATCTCCAGACATTATTCTTAGCAAGCTGGGGGCACTGAACCATACAAACAGCTAAGGGCTTTGTATGAGAAGAAAGAAAATCTATGGAGAGATTGCAGCACATGTAGGGTGCGTATGGTTTTACGTTCCATTGCTTGTGTTGTGTCACAGTTATTGCCACATTGTGGAAAATCACATGTGCATTATTCTGAGTGCCTGCATAGAGCTGTGTCTGAGGATCTGTGTGAGTGTGTTTTCCAACTTCTCAACCTAAACAGAATCCCACAGCGGAACGGCATTGATCAAAAGGAGGTCAGACAGGGCTATTGAACCGCCTTCAAAGACATTCTGATTAGGTAGATGGTAACACTGCATCCATTCATCTTCCATGGCAGAACAAGGCCCACCTCAAGTACTGCAGAGCTGATACGCAACATCTGAAGTAACAGAAGTGAGCAATATGGCAACCTGGAAAGGAGCCTGGAAATTTTAGGATGCTCACAAAACTGTGCAATAAAAAGGAAAAGAAAGTGGCCTACAGCCAGCAGACAGGAGCAATGTTACAACCCAGCAATCTGGAAAAATAACATTTTTATACTACATCATATCGTAATGGAACCACAGAAGCTCAGCAGGTGATTTCAACAAACTCCTACTTAGTCCAATGGATAACCATAGATTATAAAAACTAAAAAAAAAAAAAAAAAGGTCTGAGCATTCTTTGAAATAATGCATAGCACTCTTTTCCTCTCTTGTCAGAGTTTTAGACTAAGATTTTATGATGCAAAGTAATGTTGTAACCCATTTGGTCCAACTTTGAAAATAAAAATATGTGCAATTTCATGCAATGTCATGAAATAATATTTCATGATAATATTTATTATCATGAATTTCTTATTATATATAATTTATTATCATATATTGAATGTTCACAATGTATTTAAATTGCTATACTGTTTATGGATATTCACAATATTGAATATGATGACATTTATATGATATTGAATATAATGAATGTAGTACATTAGTAGTAGTACATGTCGTACAGCTTGTAGTACATGTTGCACTACATGTTTTATGTGGAAATCTGTAAAATTTACTGCATTATGGCCATTTTGTAAATTTCAAGGTCACTTAGCTGTGGCAGCCATTTTGCATGTAAATGTCTCAACACATAATCAATTGTAGATGTAATATCTGATTATTAAGTTTTGAGAGTTAGTTACCATTTGTCAACTATGTGCAATATTTTGCTAACAGACAAGACATGCACACACACAGACAAAAAAACATTATCACCCTTTCACCTTTGAAACACCTGATAGAAACAGTCTTGCAGATAATTATATAAATTGATTTATTTCATTCATTCAACCTTTATTTATACAGGCTAGCCTCGTTATTTAAATGCATCTAATTGGATTAGTTGTCTCACTTTGAGTTCTTAACTCTTCAATGAACCAGATAGATTTTTACAGAACCTGCTCTGAAAAGAACAGCAGGTATTTTCTGCCTGTCTTGTTTTATTGGTGTTTTATAGAAAACCTAAATGAATACCTTCAAACCTTCACATGAACTGCCTTCAGTTGATAAGGTTAGGCATGATATAAGTGTATCAACATTTTCCTTCAAAAGCTTTTGTTTCATGACAAACAACTCAAATTTAGCTAAAAGTATACACAATTTCATGTACACAAACTCATCCCAACATGTTTGTCTAGTTTATGACAAGGAAATAAATTGAAATGTCAACAAGTTTTAATGCATGCTGCCAGTGAGCCAGCACTGGGACATGTGCAGAATCTCCAGCTCTTGCCAAGTTCTGCTTGCCAGTGAAATAGTGAACTGTGTGACGAATTTTTGATACCTGATTAAGACACAAGATTGTTTTCTAAAGGGGTGGGGGATCACTCCGCGTTTCCAGTTTAAAATGAAAAGAATGTTGCATTTATACATATTCCGTTACACCATGAGGCCTTCTCATAAATATCCATTTATCAGTGTGACAGGCACATTGAAACAAGGCACACACAAACATAATTCATTTGCGATCGCACAGACAACAAAAAGAATCTCGAGTAATAAGTCTCAGGATAAGAATTCAAATACTTTTCACATAACAGTTTTGTTTACTTTACGACTCTCCAGTTAACTTGATTTATGATAGCTTTTCTTTATGTGTCAGGGGGTGGAAGTGTGAACCTGCGGCAGTTATCAGTTTTACCTGTCTATAATTGCACACATGTCCAGGCTGACATTCTCAAAGGCTCCCACAATGCCTTTCTCCACTGCATGCAAATCAGCAGGTTGATCATCCACCAGAATCGCCTGCATGCACCCCTGGAATGAACGCTGGGAAGGTGGGAATGGTGTCAGCAGAAAGTAACCTACAACCAAAAGAAGAAACAAACAGCACATCATGAAACATTATTGTATACATTTACACTCACAAGTCACTTTATTAGATACACCATTCTATTCAGAGTTTCTCTGATTCTTTGGTAACAAAGAAACTTCCCTTGGAGGTTGATTTATATTGTCCAGATAGCACCTCAAAGTCACGGCAGATTTCTTAGCTGCACATCCATGATGCAAATTTCTAATTTATTCATATCTCAAAAGGACTCAATTTAAGGAGAATCAGAACCAGAATTTGTTTTCTTATCACTGTAGCAAGATACAGCGAGAAAACAGCTGTCCGAAAGGTGTGTGGGGCACATGTAGCTGTTGCTATGATAGTGCAGCCTCATATCCTTTTCAGAATTTTTTTTTTAGATAGAAAAGGGGAAAAGGCCATGAGGAGAGGACAGTAGCATTACCAAAATAAATAAATTACTAAATAAATCTAATTATTTACACCTTGTCCTATCATGACACAATTTAAGGCATCAAAAACTCTGCCAGCAGCACATTTATGAACACGTTACATATGCATTTGATGCAAGGTGGTCCATGAAGCACTTCCAGACAGTCCATTGTCCTGATAAAATGTTGGTCAGCTGGCACAGTTCTGATAAGCCTCCACAGAAGTTTGCGGGGTGGTGGGGGGTTGCTATTGACAAAACTTTCTTAGTTTACACATTTCCCAGGAGAAATTGATATGTTGACCTGTTTTCAAGGCCAACTGGGGGAGTCAGATTCAGATGAGCCACAATTGTTGATTTTCTTCAGGCAGACTGTTTTTTTCTTGTCAGCCGTGAATCCTGCTGGTACTTTCAAGATCCAAAATGACCAGATTAGGGTGCATTCTACTGGTCGGTGTTTATGAGCCCCTCCAAGGTTGTTTCCAACATGCTGTCGAGTCCCAATGCTGCAGGTGGCCTGCGATTCTCTCAAATCACTTCCATCTTAAAATTTAGCTTGTAAACCAGCTGATTTTGAGTCCTCAAAGCACAGACCAAACCTTCACAAGGCAGGCAGCCTGATGAGAGCCAAATTAGCTTCAGCTATCTTCTTGTATGTTGACCAAGAACCAGCCAATTCCAAAAACAGGAAACCTGTTATCATAAATCTGTGTCTTCACCATCTTCCTGAGAGTTTCAGCGGGACACGAGGGCTCTCCAGGACCATGCCGATTTGTTTTAAAATATTTTGTTGATTGCATTGAAAGTCCAGCTGATCATATCCATAACAGTAGTTTTAGTTTCAGAAGATATGTAAATTAGATGCTCCAATACACAGACAGAGAGCAAAAAAATAGGATGAGAACAGGAGAGGGAAGAGAATGCATCCGCCTCGTATAAGAGCGAGTGAGGAAAAGCTGAATAGCGATCTGGTGGCTCTGGACGCAATTGGAGTGCTATGAATCCAGACTCAGACCCACCAATGTTTACCATTCTCTTAAGTGTTCAAGTTGGGTGAGCCTGTGTGAACTGCATGCACAGTTTCTTCTTAGCTGACAGGAATGGCACCTGATGTGATCTTCTGCTGCTGTAGCCCATTCGCTCCAAGGTTGGACATTTTGTGCCTTCAGAAATGGCATTCTGCAGACTTTGGTTTGAGCAAGTGATTGTTGGACTATTGTTGCCTTTCTATAATCTTTACCCAGTCTGTCCCCCGATCTCTGACAATGAGGCGTTTTCTTCCACACGACTGTCGCTCACTCACTGGATATTTTCTTCATTTCTGGGGGGTGGCGGCGGTGGTTATTCTTAATAAACACCAAACATGGTTGTGCACGAAAATCCCAGTAGGTTCCAGTTTTTAAAATACTCGTACTAGACCACACACCAACAACCAGTTCACATTCAAAGTTTACGTAGATCCCCTTCACTCTACATTCTGATCCTTGGTTCGAACTTCAGCAAGTCAGCTTCACGTCTAGATGCATAAATAAAATGAGTCTCTGCCTTGTGATTGACTGACTAGCAATTTGTGTTGACAATCAGTTGAAGAAGTGGACCTAATAAAGTGGCTGATGACTGCCAAATGCAGAGACATGAAAAAACAACTGAACCCTGAAAAAAAAAACTGTCTGCGAAAGAACAGTGCATGGCATCTTGTTTGAACAAAGAATGGGAAGTAAATTGTGGAGAAGAGGACCTTTGGTGGTGGCAGACATAAAACATAACCTCATCCTTGACAAGGAACAACAGACCAGTTCAGAAGCTTTTAACTGCCACTTCCTCACAACCATCAACCTTCATGTGCTTTCTGGTTTAAAAGCTTATTCACAAGGTATACCAGCCTTAGTGAAAGTACTAAGCCTGCAATAGACCAGGGGACATATGTTTTCCTCTATATATTGTACCTTTATGAGATGCAGAAGTCAATGGCCCATCCACAAAGACCTTTGTGCCTTGACCGGATTGTGGAACGAGGCCGGGACTGCATGCTTATTGACTTTTATGTGTTTGTGGACATAAACTATCTTGGACACAAAATAGTCTGTGGATGTGTGATAACTGGTGTAAAAACTACATGCACAAACATGTCATTATGCAGCAGTGTGCCGAACAGTATATGAAAACGAGGAACATCTTAAATTGGAGCTGAGAACCCAGAACTTAATCTCTACCCTGAGCACAAAGGTAAGTCGTAAAACACAGAGGCTCAATGACAACTCCATCATTGTGATGTTATAAACTGTCATACTCTGCAGCCCACTCATCAGCCTCAAGGCCAAAGCGTCAAGAGGCTTATTGTAGGGGCCATATGCACTGTGTGTGGACATTATTAAAGTGTTCGTGGTTGGCTGACCCACAACAAGTACAATAATAGAACAGTTAAGTGTTGATGTTACTCTGCTGGATTCATATGTTTATTCATATTTTCCCATTTTCATTTAGTTGCTATAATTTTCCATTATTTCCTTGCCATCTGTCTTTTCACCTGCCTTTTGTCTTTTCCGAAGAATGGGAGACAAACAAACAGAAGAAACAGAAGAAAGGACACATGGAAAGGGAAGATGTGAAACAGTGCAGACTTCAGCCGGCTGCCAGCATTTTGTATCCTGTTGACAGCTTAAGAAAACAAAAGACTCAGTCCTGCAAATTTGGCAGAATACAAAGTGCAAAGCGTGAACCTGTGGGTGGATGGATGTACATTGTTACAAGACACAAACAAAGACAGGGATTTGTTGATCTGCTGCTTTATTCAAGCCACTACTTGTTTGTTTCCTGACTTTAAATACAGTAAACTTCAGATCTTACGTTTTAGAAAAAGTCTCCCAGAAAACAGAACAACCACTGAAATAAAATGTTATAATTTTACACGTGTTTACTAAATAAAACTAACTCGAGAGCTAAAAGACAATATGAAACTTTAATTTCAGCTTCTGAGTCAATCAATATACCATTTTGCTAAATTATTTAGGAGGCAAACATATCCAAAGTAATAAGTGAGGAACACTGTGCATTATTCATAAACCCTTCAGGCTAATCTGTTCTGCACATCATGAAGAAAAACTGTCATTCAAGAGTAATTTAAAAAAATAAAACAACCATTAATCAAATATTTCAGTTTCCTGGTATAATTCAGTTTTATTGTTGCGTTAAATTCATACATTATGGCACACAATCCTGGCTCAGATGCAACAAAATGGGCCCAAACAATACCACTTTGTCCAGCATGTTTTAAAAAAAATATATTTTTTTACATCATGCTTTTCTACCAGTAAACCAAATAATGGAAATGTTTATATTTCTCAAACGAGCTGAACATTTTCCCTCAAAACTCAGTTATGTTATTTTAATTTGTAGCTTACACAAACCAGAATTCCTATCTGTATTTGAAGAAACAACAATAATCCCCCACCGTCCTTCTGGCACTTTTTTGCAGCCTCCCTGTTGTGTTCAGAGAGCTTCTTTGACAATACACAGTGGAGGAACAACACCAGCTCTCATCTTCCTGGGCACAATTCAGGCCGCAACACGTATACGGAAACGATTTCAGACGAGGCAGAATGGAAATGTGCCAAATGCTCTGCTGTGAATCACCACACACATTTTCTTAAATTGAGAATTTACAATATTTCCAGAGGAAAGAAAAAAAGTATACAATTGCCAAAAACGGCATGTAGTTTCAAACAAAAGTAAAACAAATGCACTGAAGCATAAAATGCACCTTTTGACTGGCCAAATGTTTTAATTTAACCGTTTACGGTTTCCCTGAGCTGTACAAAGAATTGGAGAAAATACTTGAGTCCCCCAAGAATTTCTGTTAAATAAATATATTAAAAGTGTGCATTACAAAATATTACTGTACTCTAGTAATTTCATTAAAATCAATGCGAGGCGGGGCAGCAGTTGGTGCTGTCATCTCCCAGTGAGAAGGTTGCATGGTTGTCTTTCTGGGTGGAGTTTCATGTTCTCTCTGTGCTGCATGGGTTTTCTCCAGGTACTTCAGTTTTCTTCCACAGACCAGAACATACGTTAGGCTGACTGGTATCTCTAAATCGTCCTTTGGTGTGGGTGAGCGTGTGAAATAATTATCTTGTTTATCCCTGAAATGGACTTGAGACCTGTCCAGGATGCAGACCAACTCTCCCACAGAGACTGCCGGAGATAGACACCTGCTTCTCATGACCCGAAAAGGAGAAGAGGACAATAGACAATGAATGAATGGATGAAGTGAAGGGAAATCTGGGATTGTCACCACTGCATGTTCCCATACAATGATGAAATTGGTTCTCTGCATTCAACCAATCACACGTGAGATACACCAAGGTGGAGCAGTGGGCAGCTATGTAAGCACCCAGGGAGCAGTTCGGGATTAGGTATCTTTTTCAGAGGCACCACGACATGTGGGAATGGCTGAGTCAAATCGCAACTTTCATGTCCTAAGTCAGATGCCCTATCTTTACTCCATCGAGGCCAACTTGAAGCACACATACTGTAGGATTCTAGCTCTTCCTGCAGATTTCAGGTCTCTTGTGTAAATGAGTCCCTAAGGCTCAATGGGATTGTTCTGTATAAATAAAGATTGAATGAAAAATGTTTCTGAGTCCAGGGCGGCGCCAACAAGCAGCAGCGGGGTGATCATTCCACCAACGAGCTCCAGGAGTACAAGAGGCTGCAGAAGAGCTCCGTTCACTTTGAGTCCTGGAATTGCGCCGCTCGGGTGTGGTTGCATTTTGGAGCAGCTCTGCTACTTTCATTCTTTGATTTTTGCTTTTGGAAACTTTAATTCCTATTTTTCTGGATGTAAATCACATTTTTTTTTTGGATGATTGTTACCCCTGGTGTCACATGGTGTTCAGCTGGAAGGATTTTATCGAAACCTTTTTACTTTTGGACATGTGCTATGATGCATAACCATGACAACACGCTGTTTTTACAAGCGGGAGCAGCTGATTAACATCATGAAAGCTCAAATAATATCTCAGCTACAACCTCAAATGAGTTGAAAAGGAGGCACTGTGGATGCCTTACCATCTACCTGCCAGCTGTGCTCAAGTGTCTGAACACTGAGATCCTGGAGCCAAGGCCAGATTAACCATATGGGCAATGGGCAAGTGCCCAGGGGCCCACAGTCTCTGAAGGGCCCAGGACAGTGAGGGCACAAGCAAAACATCTGGTTGTCTCCTGCTTTACTTGGAGCTCTGCGCTGCACAGAGAGACTGCTGCGCTGCATTTGGGCAGCCCCGCCTCCTATTTATGTATATTTGCTTATATTCCTGATCCTTTATGCTAGATTTTTCTCTTATGTCTTCTTTTTACATTTTTGTCTACATTCCTGTTTTCATACATAACAAACTAGGTTATTTTTGTGAATGGAAAAAAAAGGGCTTTAAACGGATATGATTTGCTGACCAGTGAGTTAACCAGTGCCAAACAGTGAGCAAACTAAAACAAGAAGCAACAGTGGGATTTCAGTTGAAGTTTATTAGACTTTGTTCCTGTGTGAGCTGCTTTCGGACCGTTTGTCAATCTCAAAGCATGGAGAGATTTTAAAAAATGCTTAAACAAGTAAACGGAGAAAAAGCACAAATAAAACGATACATAAAAACGTTCCATTGGTCGAGTTATGAAGACTTACTTGTACCTTTGCTATTTTTATTTTATCCTAAAACAAATGCAGACATGTTTCACAGTATCAGCTTGAAATAAAAAGTACAACTTAACTGGCATAATATACACCGGTAAATCTACAAAAAGTATATTTTAAATAAAAAGTACATTGTAAAACAAAAAACAAAAAAATAATTAAATTGCAAAGAAAAAACTAATTAATGGAAATTCATATCAACATTTGGTATTATAATAGCTGCACTGAACCATTAATTATTTTATATATAAGAATCTGTTGGAATCCTGGCAAAACCAATGCTGACATGTTCCTGTTTTTGATTTTCGACATCTGCCTTATAATCTGTCTGTTCTAGCAACTTTTGACACCTTTGCTTTAACTTGTTTAAAAAAAAAAGCTGTATTTCTCTCTTGATTGTCTATTGTTGATTGTCTAAGGACAAGCTACTGTTACTGTTGTCATCATTCTTAGTTTGTAGCCAGGTCTCTCTTGTAAATGAGTCCTCGAGGCTCAGTGAGATTAACCTGCCTAAATAAAGGTTGAATGAATGAATTCCTCTTTAAGGGCATAAAGAGGCTGCTCTGAAAGCAAACTGTCAGTTTTACGTCACCCATTAAAGAACTCTGGGTGTTATGTGGCGTTCGTCCTACATTTTGTCACCTCTTAGTGAAATAAATTAATAATTGCCTGTTCTAGGAGCCAAAACTGGTTTTGCAACAAAGGCTGGAGAACACTAACCTCCTCTTAATGACTTATGATAATCATTTGAGTCTTGTGGAGTATTTATGGGCGTTTCTGGCTCGTACTGATAGACGCTTATCTGATAGTTTTATTGCTTTCTTCTCTTCGCAGGTTTTCAGCATCCACAGCTGTAAACTGTTCAACCGCACCAGTTGTTGACTGCACTCTATTTTCTAGTGTTTGGTATCAAATTATTTCCAAGCAGAGGATTCGATCGATTGTCTGTTGCTGTAGGAGCCAAAGACACTTTCCATAAAACGTTCATGTTGTCTGCTTCGCCTCGGCAGGAGTTGGTGTTTGGGTTTTAGTTCTCATAGTCACCCCATTGATTCTTGCATTTATTTTAAACTATGCTTTCCTATTTTCCTCTTTTCACAGTGGCAAACATCTTGTGGCGCGAAGAAGGTATGCCTGAAACGCTTCTGTTCCTCCATAACATTCATTAACCTGACTTAATTGAATTTGTGTAATAGAGTTACTGAACCGTGATGAGAAGGATTAAATGATTTGCTACTTTAATAGAAGATAACTTTTTCTGCGTGTTCTCACAGCGCTGTCTCTGGATCAGATATGTAACAGGGCTGCTGCTGTTCTCCTGCAGGTCTCGGGATTGGAAACATGTTTTATGTGTTCTACGAAGACGGGATTAAAGTCGTTCAGCCGGTGGCGTGCGAGATCCAGCGACACATAAAGCCCAGCGAGAAGCTGCTGTCTCTGCAGGTGAATGGTTGAATACGGAAATGTGCAGCACTTTCTGTAAATCTCATTTCTCTTTTCCTATAAAATAATTATTTCTAGTTTAAACTATTTTAATGCCACATGAAAACTTTAAACCAGAAAAATTTCCAACTGGCTAAAATCTGTATTTTTTTTTTCTCTGCTGGAAATATAAAAAAATCCATCAATTAGCTGCACTGTTTTGTTTGCAGATGTGCTCTCATGGCATTTTAAAGCATATCTTATTATTTGCATTGATTTATATTATGATTGAAAACTCTTGTGTAGAATATGACAAACTACAGTGTATATAACTATTACTTTATTGCAATCATTTTGTTTTACAAAGACTAAATACTTCATTTTTTTCTTTATTTTGTGCAAAAACAAGGAGCTTGTTCAAATTCCCCAGCAACTTTTCATATTTACTCCTGCCAAGATTTGTGATATTTGTTTAAATTATTTAAGATTCAGATCACATTATCAAGTGGAGGCTCGTTGTGAGCAAAGCTTTATTTGTATCTTTTTTAAGATGAATTAAAAAAAAATGTTTGACCTAACGATCTTTAAATAAACCTGTGAGACCAATCACTTATTTAGCTGAAACTGAAATTACAGCTGTGATTTCTGTTCTAATGCAGATTAGCAGGTGTTTGTCACAGCTCAGACATTATTATTATCATTATTATTATTATTATTATTGATATTAATATTAATAATAATTATTATTATTTATGTTCATGCTGAACACAGAATGAAGATGTTAAAATTTGCTGAAGAACATGAAATGTAGCTAAAAGTTAAAGGTCTCATAAGACTAACTAAAGCTAAATGACACAGGATACTAGCAACAAATCTAGCTAGATTACAAAAGAAGACAAAGACAAGCTAATGGTTCAACATATCCAACTGTTATCTGTTAAAAAAAAAAAACAGCTTGCGAAGAATAACAGAATGGTAAATAACGCCTAAAAGAAGTAAAAGACAACAGATCCAGTACTCTGAAGCAGACTTAAATCATAAATAAATAAAAATAAACAATGTTCTTGAAGAAACTTAAGCAATACCAAAGTATTTCCATTATATTTTTTAGTGAATAGTCAAATATTTAAAAAAAATATAATTTTTAAATAGTAAAAAGTCATAACACACTGTACCTGATCAAGCTAAACGTTTTGATAAACGGCTAAAATAATTTGTAGAAGAGGTGATGAATAAGCATTTAAACAATTACGGTATAGTTCAGCTTTTTATATCCTGAAGCACACATGTGATAAAAAAGTGACCATGCTGTCCAACTCTACCAAAAATATGATGTTGTTGTCTTCCCCCTACTTTTAAATTAATTGTGAGCTGAGATCTGTTGCAGAGCAGAAACATCTGGGATGTTTTTCACTGAAAACCTGAAGAGAAAGAAGCTGACAGACCAGAAGTGTCCACAAGAGACATAGATCTGGAAGAGTTGTGGATGGTTTCCAAATGCAAAGTTATAGTCAAATAAATAAATAACGTAATTTTTGGACTACTGAGCACACGCAAATATAAGCCACGCCCACAAAAAAACTTGTACATACATAGGCTGCACTTGTCAGGTGTCCATGTTGTAACATGAGATATTTACATACATTTTTTTTATTTTATTTTTACTTTTAATTAAATACATACCTGAAATATAAACAAATACATACAGTATTTTTTATTACTATTATTATTCGCACTGCCTGTAAAATGTCTGGTTCAAAAAAACACAGTAGCTGACCAGGAAGTCATTGATCACACCTTCACCTTCCTCCTGCTCCACTGTCGGGGTCCACTGGCAGCTGAGCAAAAGTTGCTCTGCACCTGCAGGGGAGGTCCCCCCACCCCCACCCCACCCCACACACAGGTGTTATTAGTCCACTGTGTCCTCTTCTGTAATTTCATGGGTCAGATTTTTTTTAACCTTTATTTATACAGGTAGTCTCATTGAGTCACAAGGATGCACCACCAAGAGACACGCTCTCTCTGTGAGCACCCAGGTGTGACTAGGCAAAATGTTTTTGTGGTATGAAGTTCGTTAACCAGTTAAAAAAAAAAAAGTAAACAAATTTGTAAATTAGCCACATCATTGTATAAGCTGCGGTGTTCAAAGCGTGTGAAAAAAGTGCAGCTTATAGTCCAGAAATTACGGTAAATGTAGAAATTATGAGCTCGATCTATGTGAACTGCCAGCACTGTGCAGGTAGATTAAGTCATGGCTGCCTTCTTTTTTTTTCAGTAGGCCATATTTATGGATATTGATTGCTGCAGTTGACGTGGAGTTACAGATGAGTCCACATTGAACAGTTCAGGGATTTTATTACAGAAAACGGCGCCCAAAGGACACGGGGGCCACTGTACAGCATCGAGTCAGACTGTTTAACTCAATTCATTGACGGACTACATGCAATCAGGGCCGCTTTCACCTCGCAGCTGACTTTTTTTATTTTTTTCACCCAGCTGCCCCTCTAAATCATCGTTTAGCACAGGCGCTCTGGGGCAGAACAGCATCGGGAGCTGTAAACTGATGGATACCTGTTAGATTTACGTGTTTTCAAAAAGACATTTTCCTCCGAGCTGCTTTTCATCCGGGAGCCTCGTGCTGATTGGACGGTGGTTATACATAAAACGAAGCCATGAATGCACAACAATCAGCCAAGTGTTCCTCTGAGAGGTGTGTTAGTATTAGGATATCAATCACCACGAGTGCTGTGATGTCGGCTCCGGTACAGTCTCGCTGGACTGCACGAAGCCATTCCCAGCGTGGCGCTTCACATTTTCTCCATCACAGACGAGCATTGATTGATTTGTTATGATAATCTCACAGCCCATCTAGTATTGAATCCCACTCCTCTGTGATACACGCCGTAGTGAGAAAAACACCTCGATATTCAGGTGCAGTAAAGCCACAGTTCCTTGAAGCACTTGGTCTCTGCAACAGAGACGAGGATCTGAGAGGTTGTGTTAGTGTTTTGTTGCTGCTGACACAAAATAGTGTTGCTCACTGCGAGTCTCATTATGTAAAATCCCATTCAGACATGCTCTGCTCGTCATTAATCAGACAGCAGCTGAACGTGTCGGTGTCGTTTCTGAATCAACTCCCTGCTTCCTTTTATTTTGCTACAAGAATTTGAATTGGTTGAATCCTGGTAACGTGAACGGATCATTTTGAACATGTCACGAGTTTGAACGACTGCCGTCACATGGACGGACAGATGATCACACAGACTGGGTTGATCCATCCTCTTTTTAGCCGTTTGTTGCTTTAATAAGTAAAATTTACTCCTTTATGATTTTAATTAACATTCTTATTGTCCTCTTCAAAATAATAGACCATAAAGAACATAAATAATGTTTTTTTTTTTTTTTTTTTTTACCACCCATCTGAGTTTGATGGACAAAAATAAAAGTTAGGCAGGAGTTTTCTCCCTTTTATTTCCAAATAATTACATGGACACATTCACAATATTAGTGAAGAATAACCCATTCATACAGATTCATCTGAACTGATGAAGCAGCCGTGGATCGATGCAGTTTGGGGATTAATAGATGCATGGGTTCATTAAGCCTTTGTACCGTCATAAAGTGATCTATTTAATGATTAGCCATGATTATTTGCCAGCAGCAGGTTTGTGTCCACATCACAGGGTTCTCAGCAACTCTGGGAATCAGGGAAAACCTGGAAATGATGTTCACATTTTCCAGAGAGGGAAAACTCTGGAGACTTGAACACAGACCTGCTGATTCTCATATAATTTAACATGTTCATGTGTTAATTTATCACTGAGTCCATGTTCTGCTCCTAGAGACAGTACAGTGGTCTTAATAATAGACTATGGGGGCTTTTTAGTTTTTGATGTTGCACAATATAATAAATTATTAGGAATGATAGCTTTATGTACGTACCGTAGGCTGCAGTGCCTCTGCCTGTAACTTCTGAGCATTTTGCACGACTAAAATATCTCCTGGACGTTCAAGATTTACTCAGGCGAAGATCAGGGAATACTCAGGAAACTTTACCATACTATTTATAGAGCACTTAAAACAGCGACAAGGCAACCAAAGTGCTGCACAAACAGACCAAAAGGCAACACATAAGCAACATACAAATTGAAGTAAAATCAGAATATAGACATAAAAACATTGCAGATAATATCTAAAAAAAAAAGCTAAGTCTGGTCCTCTGGACATTCAAAAAACAAAACAAAACAAAGCCAAAAAAAAAAAAATTGCAGAAACGTTTTGTCTTTTGTCCA
>JARVGS010000761.1:28526233-28538365 GCA_031762315.1 Hypsolebias antenori | reverse complement strand
CACACACCTTATATATTTCTTATATATTACACTTATATTTTCCAATTTATACTTTGTTGGATGTAACTGGGACCCTGTGTACATAATTTCATTCTACCACACATGTGATGAGAATGACAAAGAAAACTTTACCTCATGGATGGATGGATGGAGGGATGGATAGATGATTAGCTAGCTAGCTAGCCAGATATATACTTTATTAATACAAGTGGGGAATTTGAGGCATCCACTAATATTTTCTAATTATACAGGAAAAAAAAAACAAAAAACAAAACATGAAATAATAATAATTAAAAAAGAAGCAGAATACACAAATTTGGAAAAATTCGCATATGCACAAGGTGGTAGGGAGTACTACACTGATGATTAACACACACACACACACACATATATATATATATATATATTTATATATACATATATATATATATATATATACATATCTAAACATACATACACATATATATGTATATACATGCGTATGTACTTTGTACATGTATATACATGCTCATAAGTGTACAAGTGTAAGTATAAGTTACAGTACTGGAGTTATACTTTAAGATTTTAGCATTTTGTTAATGTTTGTTGCTATTTTTGTCTTTTGGCTAGCATTTGCCACATTTAACTTTTAGCAAAGTCATCCAGAATTCAGCCATCAGACTAGATTTTCCCAGAACTTGTAATTTCACTGGCTTTTATATATTTTTTTACTTTCACTTATCAACCACTCAACCCACGTATTTCCATTTCTCAACATTCTCTCACCTATGTTTTCTCCTTGGACGTATTTTTCTTCTTGACTATTTTAATCTGTCCTTTCTGACTCTTTAATCCATCTTTTTTTTTTTCTTTTACTGTGAGTCAAGACATTACAGAGGAGCTCTCCTCTCAGTCTTTATTGATCCCCAGCTCTGCTTACTAAAATCAATAAATCACGGATTCGATCAAAATGGAGACTGGAGGGGAGAAGCAAAAGGAGAGGATCGAAGATAGGAGAGAAACTGGATTCAAGCACAAAAATGATACATAAATGGTTCTGTGACAGCCTTTTGCATAAAAGAAATGAATGAATTGAGGAGTTGTAACTGTATAGGTGTGTGAAGGTTTATAAAAACTTTTATTTTGTTGCCAACACAAAGTCATCTCGGAGTTGAGGGATTCACGATGCACTTGGGAGCAGTAAAAGAAAATAGACCGCAGTGTAAAAGAACCTTGATGTGTGCGTGTAAAGTGCTCTGATCCTTATTGACTAGCCCGAGGAAATGGTTTTTCTTGATTGAGGAGATTGTGCTGTGCCAGAGAGAGAAGCCGGGTCATGATGGAGCAATCAGAGCCAGACTATCTCTCTCAGTTACTGTAATGTCATACAGACCCTCCTGCACACACATCGTTTAGCAAACAGATAACGGTGTCTGGCATCATTAACTTGGCATATTTCTAATTCAGACAGATTAAGGGTGCTGCCTCTTTCACCGCTGTACAAATCTGTTTGCTGGTTGTGTAGTTTAGGAGCTGTTGCCACTGGGATTTATGTGCACTGAACAAAATGCCAACTGGAACTGCAAACATAAAAGTACATTGCGGCCGAATTAAGACAAAGTGTTGGGTTGACCCTTACCTCCCAAGTGATAGGTTCCTCCTGTGGTGATGCTGAGAGGTGATGCAGAACGCATGGCGGACACCTCCTCACCATCTACAGTCAGCATGGCAAAGTTCTCCTTGGCAACCAAACGCACAGCATGCCACTGGCCATCATTGAGACCAGAACCTGAAGGTGTCAGGGGTTGAAGAACAGAACAAAAATGTGTTTTTAAAACAAATGAGCTTCATTTTGAGGAACTAGAAAGTTCAACTTGGCATGATCATTTCAAGTGGTTATTGCGCAATATTAATTTGTATGCACTTTTTTTTTAAATCAGGCGGAAACCTTTTGTAAAGAAACTCATTCATGCACCTATGCAATTCAGTAGCCTGGACTCAAGTAGACAGAAGACACTTTGTACAAGTGGATGATGTACAATCTGACCACAGTAAGATCACATGTGGAGTCCCACAGGGGTCAGTTCTTGGACCAAAGTTGTTTATTTTGTATGTAAATGATTTAGTGAAAGTGTCTGGACTTCTAAAATGTGTTCTTTTTGCTGACGACACCACTTTTTTTAAAATTTCGGTAGAGATTTGAAACAAATGTCTGAGTTGTTAAAAATTGACATCATTAAATTACAAACTTGGTTTAAACTGAATAAGTTATCATTAAATTTGGATAAAACAAATTATATGTTATTTGGTAATAGGAGGACAACTGTGGAATTTTCTTTTAAAATTGAAGGTGTTGAGGTAAGCAGCGTTAGTGAGGTGAAGTTTTTGGGTGTGATTATTATTGATGACAAACTGTCGTGGAGACAGCACATTAATTCTGTTAAAATGAAGATATCCAGATCTACTGCAGTATTATACTGTATAAAGTTAAAGATTTGTTTAATGAAAAAGCTCTATATTTGTTGTATAATACAATTTTTGTTCCACATTTAATTTATTGTGTTGAAATTTGGGGAAAGGCATGCAGAGCTATAACTAAGTCTATTTTTATTCTACAGAAAAGAGCTGTGAGAATAATAACAGGAAAGCCGTACTGTCATCCATCAAACACTTTGTTTAAACAACTCAAACTATTGAAGTGTTATGATTTGGTTGACTATGGTATTTACTTGGTAATGTATAAAGCTCATAATAATGCACTGCCTTTAAATGTTTAAATGCATTTTGTTAAAAGACTGAGCTGTTGCAGTCTAAAGGGTACTGAGATTTTTGCAAAACCTCAGTACAAAACTAGTTTAAAGGGACGAACTATTTCCATACAGGTAGTTGATTTGTGGAACAGTTTGGGAAATGATCTTAAACATGCAAAATCAGTGCTTGTGTTTAAGAAAATGATTGAAACTAAATTGTTAACAAAATATTAAAATTTTCCAGTATAAATGTTCATTGTAATATAAATTTTTAGATCTGTGACCAGCTACTCTTTTTGTTCGATTACTCATAGATGATTATTGATTAAAATGATTGAATTTAAATTTGTTCTTTTTAAAGGGGCAGATATAATAAGATTTTTTTTCTTCATTCTACCACCTTTCATTTTATGTTTTTTTTTTCCATATTATATGTATAATGGTTTTCTTTTAAACATTTTTTGTAGTGTTTGAAATATAAAATGAATAAAGATAAAAAAAAAGTATGGTCTGGACAAAGCAGAACATGGTTAACAAGTCAGACTAGATCTATCATGGCTGAGTGACTCAAGATGAGTAGCGTTTGTAGGCAGTTTAGTGCTATGTGTTGTCATCATTGTATGCTCTCATAAAATGATGAAATTGGTTCTCTGCATTTAACCCATCGCACCTGGGATACACCCAGGTGGAGCAGTGGGCAGCTATTGAGTGCCCGGGGAGCAATTAGGGATTAGGTGTCAGAGACACCATGACATATGGGAATGGCTGGGAGTTGAGCCGTGACTTTCTGGTCCCAAGCCAGCTGCCCTACCTCCCCGCCCCCGTTTATGTAGATATGATTTTCTTTTTTTAATTGTGGGCTCATTTAACTTAAATGTTTATTTTTTTGTTCAACATAGGAACCTTTGTGTGTTTGATCAATGCAAGTCCAACAGACTTCTCACTCAGTCATTCACTTCATTGTCCAAACACTTGCGGGCTGTGCCTACAATGCCTTTTTCTGCCCCGATATGATATTGCTAAAAATAGGAGAAACTGAAGTCAGGGTTGCACCTTTTAGTTACCGAAGAAGGTAGTCACAGAACTGAAACAGTTGGTATGTGGAAGGTGTTGTGGCTCACGATGACAGTCGGTCAGTGCGATCAGCCAGCTGTGGATCTTTGAATGAGAGATTTGAGGCACATAATGTTTCAAGTCAACACGGCTGAGTTGTGTATAAACCCTCCCGTGGTTCATCGATGCTGGTTTCATTTGTGAATGTTCACAATGTCACAAGATGTGCCCAGCTTGATATGTCCATTTGTGAACAAGAAGTTGTCTTTGGATCCACATCTCAGAACTTTCTTACGAAAAGGCCTACATTTCATGCCAATGACCGTTACATTTTCCTGCTTTCCATCTTAGTTGTCTCACTCGTTCTGCAGTCACTTCCTCCCAGCCTATGACCCCCTCCAGTCTCAAGGCTCCTGCTTCTGTATTCTGTTTCTTCCTTTGTATGCCATTGTGTCTCTGGGTGTGTGCTTGTCAAATCCCAGTTATGTCTTCTCCTTTCCCTCCCTTCCCTTGTAGCTGTCCATTAAATATGAGTGATGTTTTGGAAGGGGACATTATTACTGGGGCTGAAAGAGAAGCCAGCTCACTCCCATCACCCTCTCTTCTATAGATCACCCTCTCACTGACACCAGGCTCAATTCATTCTACCATCCTTGCCTGCGTCTTTGCACCTCTGTCTTTATTTCCATCCCTGTGTCTCTGCATTTAACACTTTTTTTTTCTAAGTGTCTCCATACTAATCTCCATTTGTGCCCATCTGGTACAGTGCATATCCTTCTCGGTTGGGTTTAATTCACTGCTTCACTGGCTGTTATGCGTCAATAGTGAGGACACTGCAGCAAAGTTCAAGGTACGGTCATCTGCAAATCAGTTTCGGCAGAGTGGATCTGTTTGCCAGTCATTATACAGGATTATGTCAATACATATGTACTATATACGTTACAGCAAGCTATTGTTAGTGCATTTGCTTTTCGTCAGTGTCTTTGCAAGTCTTCAGCTCCTACAGTTTCTTGTACTTATTTCTACCCAGAATGCATTTGACGACCTTTGCTTTCATATCAGCAGGGAGTTTACACTAATCAGCGCCGCACAACAGGGTGGCTGACAGTGCGTGTGTATGTGAGATCAGATGGTGACCAAAGAAATTAGGAGCCAAAATGATCACTTGCTGAGTGTGTGACCAGTGTAGACATGTTCAGGGTGTTGCTGATTTTACACATAGACATACACAAGAATACACACAACCCAGTGCATGCACTAGTTATTCTTTGAGCTGCGACAAAAACATGCAACAGCTTTACTTTTTTTGTTTATTAGACTGAAATGGACTAAAATATATTGACAGAAATATGTGACTCAGTAGATGTTTAACTATTTGGGGAATGCTAAGGCTTTAATTCATACGGCGTTAAAATAAGGGCGTGCCTATGTATCCAAACCGGCAGCCTTCGTTCCCAGCAGCACAAACATGCTCTATAAATTGGTCCCCTGCATTTCTTCCAAGAACACCCCTGCAGGCTACTATAATGAAGTGGAACTTCCTGAATATGGGGATGTACAGGCCGTGGCGGAGCACAATTTTGGATGGGCATAACTTTGTGAGAAATATGAGTTCTAATTTTTGACCGAACAGCAGGAGCCAGCCCTTCACAGCAAGACTGAAAATGTGAGCTGCCAGCCGCTGTGCAGACAGGTGAAATGTATCCGTTGCATCTCTCTTTATCTACGGGTTGGTGCTCTTGTCAGTTTCAAAGCGTCCAACTGAAACGCTGCGGTTGGTAAAATTTTTCTTTTCTTTTTATGATCTTATTTCAGGTTTGCGCCGTCTCTTGATGCTCACTCAGCAAAAATTAATGTTTCTGCTACCGTTATTAAATGCCCTTTTAATTTATATTAGATTTTTTTTAATTAATTGAAGTAAATTCAATTCTGACCATTTATTAAATGAATGCATATCACCTCTCACCTTTTATACCAGATATGTATATTTCAATATACTGTAATACATTGTTCTCAGGGTAATTACCGTTTCTGCCGCCACCCCAAAGATTCAATCAATATCTGCACAATCCATTGAGCTATAGCCATTTTTATGTTTGATAAAGTTGATTAGCTGTGGTAGCCATCTTAAATTTAATTGTTTCCAACAGTTTCATCTGGAGGCAGACGTACATTAATAATAATTTCCTGAAAGTTTTATTAAAATCCGTCCAGTAGTTGAGATATTTTGGTAACAGCAAGACTTGGCTCAATAATTCATGGCAGCATTTCAAACAAAAATACTGTGATGTTTGTTAGCACTCTGAATGTGTGTTAGAAATTAGTCTCAGCTACTACCACACAAGACTTTGGTACATCTATAAAACTGACAGACATTTTTATGTTCAGTTGGCTGTTGTGGCCATCTTGAATTAATTTGACCAAAACGTTAATTGGTTGCAGATCCAGTGATTACTTTCTGTAAGTGTCATTGTTTGGTGGCTTAGGAGATAGTTGTATCTGTCAGACCACCACAACACACCACCACACACACACAAGCTTGTCTTTTTATCTTAACAAGGAATTTGCATCGATTTCCATTCATTTCTTAAGCCTAACCCTAACCTTTACCCTAAACCTAACCATTACCAGTGCATGCCTAACCCTAAACCTAACCCATCCTCAATTCACACCTTAGTCCTAAATATCATAGTTTATGTGCAATCATCCAAGTACAAAACCCAACAATGATCAACCAGGTCACCTGGACAGTTTCTGTTTTGTGGAAAGATGTTTCGCCCTCTATCCAAAGGGCTTCATCAGTCTGAGGAGTCCCAAGTAAACTGTTTTCCCTACTAAGCAGTACACTCCTATAGTGCTGGTGATAAGATGGTTTCTGGGGGCTGTCCTGTCCCCCATCGGCTCCTCCCAAGCAGGCAGCCACAGCCAAAGTGGTTCAAGACATCAAAGTTCATGCTCAATCAGCCAGGTACAAAAGTCAACAATGGTCAATCAGGTCATCTGGATTGTTTCTTTCCACTATAAAGAAAGTGCCTAGATGACCTGATTGACCATTATTGGACTTAGTCCTAACCCTAACCCCTAACCCATCAGCAGCACTTCTTCTCACTGGGCCTGCGCTTTGGGCCCCATAAGGAGCAGTTGGTTCTCACAATATATAGTATGTTGGAAAAATGGGACTTACAAGGTAACAAATACAAAGACACACACACACATATATCTTGGCCCAGTTGCGATGGGGGATAACAAATGTATATTTTAAGGGTACGTCAGTGCTGCTCCATTTGAAATACATCATTTGAGTAAAAATTATAAATTTTACAATCAGGGAAAATAACGTTTTATAAAGTTGAGTTATGAGGACCAGTTTTAAAGAAGTTTCCTGTTTTTTATTTTATTTTTATTTTTTATTTTTTACACAGTAGTTCACTAAATTTGTGAGACCAAAATTTAGAACCAGTTTGAGAGGTCGGGCGACCTCAATCCAAGGAATACGAATGTGGAATAATTTGAATTTTGAAATCAATAATGTTAACTCAATTTCTTCATTCAAAGATATGATTAAAAAATTTGCAAAAATATATATGATACGAGTAATAGTGTCAAATTTCATAAATACTGTACATGTATTACTCCTTTTCCTTTTTTGTCTTTTTTTTTCCTATACTGAGTTTCTACTGTTTTTTTACACTGCTCATTTAAGGAGCCTGACTTAATAACATTATTCTGTATGCGAACAATTATTATAATTATATGGATTTGCTTGAATTAATTGTTCTGTATTAAGGGGGCAGAAAAACAAATAAGATTTTTTCTTCATTCTGCCACCCTTCATTTTAAATTGTTTTTTATGTAAGGCTTGTGTAATTGTGTCATTTCATTTGTTGTATTATTTTATTTGAAATGAATAAAAGATTAAAAAAATTTGAGAAAGTAATAATTTAGCAGCATACCACTTTAATTATAAAGCACTTAAAACAGCAACAAGGCTGACCAAAGTGCTGTACAGCAGAAACAAAACAAGCAAAGCACACAGGATAAGATACAAAGATCCACAGAGGTAAACATAACTGTATTACTAAAATTATGGAAGTTAAAATCAACTCACACAGTGTCAAAAGCCTGGGAATAAAAGTGGGTTTTTAAGTGAGACTTACAAGCAGTGAGAGAGGGAGCCTGCCTGACATGCAGTATATCTGATACGGCAAAATGTTAATCAAATATATTGAACTGACAATGATTACACAACACAGAAAGGAATACACGACTTAAATAAATATAAACACATTTGTTTTATTCAAGCCAACATTTAAAGCTAATAAAAAAATGGATTTTATTATTTACAAAAAAAGTGTGCAAACAGAATTGCCACAAAATACAAACAACAAAATAAACTAATAAAAATCACATCACTACTTTAACCATTAAAAGAGTTTAAATAAAACCTTAAAGGTAAGTAAAAAGAAACACAAACTCTTCTATATAAAATCTGTTTTCAAATTACTCTCAATTTGCAGTAAAAACAAACAATCTGATTAACTCAAAATCTTCATATTTAAATACTTACAGCTATTTAAATATTTAAATGCCATTTAAAGACTTACACTCCACCTCCCACCCACCCCCCGCAGCACCTTCAGTCCTTCAAACTGTTCAGCTCCTCACCCTTCTACACAATAAAATTAATCCTGCACCACATTAAACTCTATGTTTCTGTCTGCACCTGACCTGTTTGAGACCTTAATGAAGGTATTTTAGATTCTCTGTTATTTTTTACATCGTGTGTGATTCCTGTATGTTCCTTTGTACTGAAACTCTGGCACAACAATTTCCTGCGGGATCAATAAAGTTCTATCTTATCTTATCTTATAAGTATGTTGCATTGTGAAGCATTATAAACACAATTTGTTTTTAATTTTATGTCATCATTAACTTTTATGTGAGTTTAGCAAATAAACTCACAAATGCAACACAGTGTTGCTATCAAGGGATTATCAAAATTTTCAGGTATGGGGAGAAAAATGTCCAGGGACTCCCTCAAAAGCCTCCTGCTGATTAAAACGAGCTTAGCCATTATAACCACTAACTGTCATGGTAATATTTCATTGTTTGGCTAAGTATGTTTGTTTTATCGCTGCTTTGCATGTATGTTGTCAATTTATGACAAAAATTCATTTTAGTTTATTTTGCTGACCCCAGGCTACAATCTGTGGACACCTGGAGGTCGTGGGACTCCAATTTGAGAATCTCTGATCTAAATAATAGTTGTGAATATACCAGATGTGTTTATCAAAATTAGTCAAAAACTGATTACAGTTTTATTTCAGTCTTATTCTGAGCCTCTAAGAGCTTCTTTTCAACACTAGCTTGTTTTTTTTTAAATAAAACAATGATATGCTCCTATAATTCCAGTCTCATTAAAATATCACCCTGCAGCAGTAATTAGTAAACACCACAAATAGAAGAACATCACACTTGGTCTGTTTTAGCCTAAATCATAACATTTTCTGTTCAGATCGGTTATACATTCTTATCTGCGCGTGATCATTTAAATAAAGCTGATTTGAAGAGTTGGGAGGTTTGTTTATCATCCTGCAGCTCGGACACCTTTCCCTCTCCAAGATGGCGGCGCTCTGACGCAGCGCCCGTTAGCCACGCGGCGTCACCCTCCTCCCCGCCCGGCCTCTCCTGCGGGCTACAGGCTACGTTAGCTCGGTGTGATTAGTCGAGACGCACCGGCTCCGTCCACATCGCGGTGCCGTTCGGACCCATCGGACTCTCCCAACGTTCAGGACCCACACGGAGCGCCCGCGCCACAGGGACACGAAGGTTAGGGTCAGATCACCGAACGGGCGAAGATGATTAAGCTGTTCTCCCTGAAGCAGCAGAAGAAAGACGAGGAATCTGCTGGAGGAAACAGAGCCGGAGCCGGGGGGAAGAAAGCCAGCGCGGCCCAGCTCCGAATACAGAAAGGTAGGCAGGTTTAACCCCACCGACCCCCACCCAGCTGCCCTGCCCGGCGGCCCCCCGGCCTCCAACAACACGCCGGGGAACACGGCAGCTTGGCGCCCGGGAACAGTGAACCGAGGCCGGCTGCGGTCAGAGCTCGCGCAGGCTAACAGCTACAGAGCTAGCCCGAAGCTAACGGCGGCTAGCTGCGGCTGCATTTGAAAACAAAGCTGAGGCGCTCCAGTGGTGCGCCGGGTTCAGAGCCAGATGTTTTCACACGAGCCTGGTTTTTTATCAGAAGCTCGTTTATTAGAGCTAACCCCGGAGCAGCTGGACCCTGGTCTGTTTTCTGAGGACTCTTTTTCAGGCTGGATGGAGCGAAGCTGCTGTGTCAGCTCTGCTGGTGGAGAACTTCAGGTCAGGAGAGCACTAACCAGCTCTGAGGGCCTGTCGCTCATTAAACCACGAGCTGAGAGGTCATCCTGCCTGCTTTACTCCTGCTCACACTGACCCCACACCTGTCAGACACACCTGGTGCCCCCCACTTGACCGGCCCTCTGGGAACTGGACAGACCAGGACCTGGTTCCTCAGCCTGACCCTGCCTTCTGACAGCAGCTCAGCTGATGGATGAGGTGACGTCAGCACCTCTCACACCTCTGTAACACCTGCACACACACTCATGAGCTGGCTTGGTGATTCCTGGTGGTATTTATCCTTTTTTATGATGCGTAACCATGGTAACCGGGGCTGTTTACCTGCGTAAGCAGCCGACTGAGCTTTCTAAACCCATCCAACGCCTGGAGTAAGACCCCAACCCTCTGACGAGTTCAGGAGGAGACGTCCAGCAACCTGGAGAGGAAGGAGAAAGCTTAGCGGCAGAATGTCACCTGACTGAACAGGATCCATCGGGCCGTCTCATCAGCCGACGCTGGCCACGTTTAAAGAGTCTGCAGTTTTGGAAACTGCTTCAACCCTTGCAGAACTCAAATGTCCTTCATTTTGGAAGAGCCATGTTGGGAAGGACACACGAGCAATAACTAGGTCTCTACAGAACATCTCAGAACCGTAACTGTAAAGATATGTTTCTGTTAGCGGGTGGTCGACCCAGACCGGTGGCTGCAGAGACTCGCGACCCGACCGTTGGTTAACGAGTGTGAACTGAACCTAACGAAGCGTTTCACGTTCACATGCTGTGAAAGTGATGCTACTGACTCGTTTGTGAGGTTGATTCCATTTCCATGAACCCTCACTTGGTGTTCCCCGGCCCAACTTTCAGAACCACTGACCTACATTTGTTTAGTGAGCCAGAGTTTTCTAAGTGTGCCTGGTCTCAGACTCCCAGAGATCAGATGTTTGGTTCTGGGCCGGCCCGGTGTAAAGTCCGATCTCTGCTTGTTGTTGTGTTTCAGACATCAATGAGTTGAATTTGCCAAAGACGTGTGAGATCAGCTTCCCCGATGACGACGACCTCCTCAACTTCAGACTCATCATCTCACCGGACGAGGTGCATGTGATTCGACGTCTGCTTGCACGCTCACCCAGAACACGAGACGACCGAAGACCTGAGTTAAAGTCAGAGTTTGAGGGGTGGGGGGGTGTAGATTAGGTCAGGGTGGAGCAAACTTCAGGAATCTGTTAAACATTTAAAAAAATTATTGGGGAAAATGAACCTTATCAAAACAGACGTCTTTAATGAAAGCGTTCTAAAAACGGGTGTAGATTTGAGCAGATGTTCTCATCCAACAAAATCAAAGTTGTCTCTTTGAGGTCGTCCAGCGTTTCCTTCAGCTCTGAAGAGTCTGAACACGTCGTTGTTTTCAGCATTTCCAAAAGCTGCTGGAATGAGCCAGATGTTCATCAGCCTCATCCGTCAGCAGCTCTCAGTCTGTGTGGGGATGACTCTCAGTTACTACCACTCCAGGCTTTATCTGTCAGACTCACTCAGGTATGCACATTGTAGTGACTGCTGGAGTCGATCAGCTGTGGCGGCCATCTTGAATCTGAGGGGCTCCAGAGTTGGTGCAGTGTCCCTGCAGGGATCAGTTTCTGATCCTCTGGTGCAGGAGATATTTTGCTGACAGACACACAGTCAGTTACATGATCACCTGCTAATAACGGTGGCAGGTGATGGAAAGAAAATGATTTAGTTACATGTGTAAAATCATTCTGGCTAAAATACACACACACACACACATATATGTATGTACAGGTAGTCCTTGACTTACGAACGGGTTCCGTACCTACAAACCATTCGTAACTCGATTTTAACGCAAGTCAGAACTCATTACAGGTGGTCCTCGAGTTGCGAACGGGTTCCGGACCCAAGGACCGTTCGTAGGTCGATCCGTTCGTAGCTCGAAACCGAAAGTAAAAGGGGCCGTACGTCCCGTTTTTCGGCCG
>JARVGS010000761.1:28485505-28504150 GCA_031762315.1 Hypsolebias antenori | reverse complement strand
ACCACACGAAACAAACAACCCCCCCCCCCCCCCCCCAAAAAAAAATAAAATAAATAATAAAAGTGATTTACATCCAGAAAAAGAGGAATTAAAGTTTCCAAAAATAAAATATTTGAATGAATGTAACTGAGCTACTCCAACATGTAGCAGTGCAATTCTAGAACTTCCAGAAGAACGGTGGAAATTCAGAAGATCTTATTCTATTAAAGGGCAATAAGCAGAATTACTGTTGATTCGCTAATACCAATATTAATCAACTTCCTTTTAATATTATGGTTTTACAAATATATTTGCATTTTTAACTATTATCTGGTCACATGACCAATACAAAGACACCTGCATTTAATGTTCTATTGCATTCAGCAAGAGAACGAGTTATCTTCTTTAGTTTTATGAGTGAAGGCATTTGATGCTCACCCAGGTTTATCTGCAGTTGTAACTTGGCCTTGCGAAGTTCCAGGGTGATGTAGTCTCCCTGCTGACCCTCCCCATGGAGAATGATGCCCTCACTTTCTGACGTCTTAAACCTCAGGGCGATCACATCTTTAATGATCTTCATCTTCTTAACCTGCACAAATGATAAAAGCACCATCCATGCAAGGTTATTTACAACATACATGGCACGATATTAATAGAAATTTTTGAACTTTAAATTATTTGACAATGTTTTGCATGTGGTAGAATAATTGTTTCTATGCAAAGTATTTAAGATTAAAACAAAATCTGTACCTTAAACCTGTATGATATTACCCCCTGCCCATCAAAGTTGATAACATCTGTCCCTGCAAGAGACCATCAGCAGTTATATGATTAGAGTAAATTAAAATATTGATTGCTGAGTTTAATTACACAATATGCACAAACACACCCACCCACACACAGATTAATGACACCAACCTCATACTGACATTTTATACTTTACTGTACATTTTTTACAAGCATTACAAATTGAATAGTTGTAAACAAAAACTGGACTTTGCTGATTACCTCTTTACATCTTCCATCTCTTAAAAGTATGAAATATATAATATAATAGAAGTATAATAACTCCTATTTTGTATAACATTTTTGCATTACAGTTTATAGAAGGAAGGACCTGTCAGGAGAATTTTGGTCAAGGTCAAGGATGTTTGTCACTAGCTAATGTTAACTGACCATGAACCATGTGTTTGAGTTAGCAGAGAGAGCTGAATGAGGAGCTGCTTTGATAATGTATGTGCAGCTGGTACTCCAAGGTCGCCTCTGAGTCTGGAGGAGGAGCTGATAAGCGTGTATTAAAAAAAAAAAAAAAGGATCCTGGCATGCTGTCCGATGCAGATCTTTGTAGTTGTCTACCTCCGTCATCAAACGTGTCCCTAAGATCCTCCAGGGGACAAGAACACTGTGACCCCATCTGCTTGAATCCAGGACACAAACTATCTCAACAGAGACACTTTGTTTTTGTCCTAATTGATCTAAAAAGACGATCTTCTTTTTAGTTTATCATCATTATTTTCAATAATATTTTATAATCAAGAGACTTTTATCAAAGTACAATGTTGGACACTGCATGACTTTGAATAATTAAGAAAAAAGAAGCAACAATTTAACTTTTGTGTTTTTTTATTTTTATTCAACTGTGTTATTTCATATAATTCGTGTTTGAATTAACAATTTTTAAATCAACTGTGAAACCAGTAGTGATGTTTTGAAGTTCATCATGCAGAAGTCAGAATGTTTTACATGAACAGTAATTTTATGCTCCATTTCAGATTGAGTGAAGGTTGAAGTCCTAATTCTGCCAAGATAAAGGGTGTGTCAAAATGATTCTTAGGAAGTTCTTTAGAAGTTTTAAGACAAGTTAATCAGTTTAAATAAGAAACTGGCTCTTTACTTCTGTCTCTATCCTAAACAATTCCTGATAACCTAATTTCTAATCTAAGTTCTCCTCATCTCCCTTCTGACTATGTAACCTCTGACATCACAACATCTCATGGTCAAAGAACCAATGAGAAGGAGCAGATACAGTGATGTCAACTTCTCTTTAAAAGTTCCTGACTTCCTGGAACAGTTCAGTTCTTGCTCAGTCTTGCTAGTCTTAGAATAATTAATTGGGGATGTCACAGCTAAGCTGTCCTTGCATCCTTACATCTTCATGACCAGGGCTTCAGTGTAACATCTGTGTAAGCCTATGTGAACTTTGCCCTTGCAAGTAAACTGGGTTGAAAATCTCCTCCTGTTTCCGTGTGTGTAGATAATGCCAGGGTAGTTTTATCCAACAGGACCCAACAATGCAGACTGTCAGAAGGAGCTTTAATTGAAATGAGAATTTAGCAATAAAAAAGATGGCTACAAAGAATGCAAAGTAAACAAAATTAAACTTGAACTAGGACAAGGCATGAAGCCACAATACCAGACCACAGGTGAAGACAGCTGGGATTAATGGCAGCAGGGAACAGGTATAGATGGGTGTGGCAGGACAATGGAACAAACTGGACAACAGAAAATAATCACATAAAACCAAATAACAAGAAGTCTGAAAAGATAAAAAGAAAGAAACAGCAGCATGGAAACAATAAAATAAAACAAAACACCAAATCCACAAATCTATCAAACAGAATACAAAGAATCATGGATTGTGACAATTTGACCTGAAGGAATGCTCATGGCCTGCCACATTTCAGGCCAGAGTTTTGGTCTAAGATCTTCTCATATTGTAGCCATTTTGGCCTTACCCTTAAAATAATGTTCTGTGCCATATTTTGAGAGATCATGAGATGTCATGCTCACAGTAAGTGCAAGTACTATATTGTATTTCTTACATTTACATTACCCTAATTCATGTAGACCAACTTTCCAGTGGGTATTAAAATACACTAAAGCCTGATGAATGTTACTTTCTCCAGATGTTTATGTCTAAATCATCTTTTATGTCTGTACTTGCAGATATTGGTTTCTCACACTGCTCTAAAATACAAGGCTGTAGTGTGGTTGGGTATTTGCCATTGATTCCAAATCGCTGAGGTTAAATAAGAGACCCAGACTCAGAAGAAATAAAGTGTAGTGCTTCAGACACGTTTTCAATCTTTCTATCGTCACTAAGTTTTCAAGTGGTTTGTGGAGAGAACATTTGTGCATTTGTGCGATTTTACAGGTTGGAGATGGTAGAGGAAGAGCAAACACACAGTTCCACTCATGCACAGTCATGCTGTCCTCATTCTGAAGTGCTTTCTTGGTTTACCACTTATACAAAAAACAAGTATAGTAAGCATGCCTGATAAACATCCTCCACCAAATCAAAATCCGTGTCTCTTTTGACTTGCATCCTTCTCTGATACTCTCGTCTCTATAATCCTTCTTTTGTGCTCCATGTTTAATTTTCATTCTTGTTCCTATAGTTTCACCTCCTATAATATGGTACAGACAGAGGTGGTACCTTCCAAATGTTATATGATAATATGGATCTGATGGTGCAGGAACGGAGATTCATATTTTATTAATGTCACAAGGAAGATTATACTGAGCATTTGGTGAGGATGGAGGAATTAACTACTCACAAAAAGCCAGGAGGGAGAGTTTAGTATGATTCAGAAAAAGGGTTAATGCAAAGTAATTAACACATAAATAGAAAATCCCACATTCATTGCACATATCACTTTGGATCCTGTGCAGCTTAACATTTACAGTAAACGCCTATACATGAATACAGATGTATCAATCCTGTTAATCCTGTTAAATATACATTTATGTTAGCGGTATTGATCAGAGTTGACCATTTGCAATTGATTAACAGATATTTACTGCCAGGTGTGAACAGGTCCTCATAAACAGTTTTCTGTTGGCACGATTAGGCATCAAGTTAAAGTCAGCGTAACATACGGCTTGTGTTCTTTTGAAATTCCACATCTACAAAAGGCTGTACATTTTTACTCCATTTTTGTCCCACCCCTTTTTTACTTTACACACTGGTTCAAATTTTTTTTTTTTTGTTTCCTCTCAGAAATAATAGATTTTCCTGTTGATTTTTGCATTAATGGAAATGAGCATGTAAATTCCACAGCACGATGGATCACGTCTCCTTCATGGTGTCTAGTTCTGGCACAAACACACGCAGATGTACATGAACACACATTTCTTGTGACTGCATAGTCTTAGATGAGTCATAATATGGCATTGCATTTAATTATCACTCGTTTCCAAACCCCAGAATTACCATCTACAGCCAGCAGTTTTAGTGATTATGCCATGAACTCCACGTCTAAATTTATCTGCCTCCTTCTCCTCCCACTTCTCCTTTGTGCTTATCTCTTTCATCCGTTTGTTTGTCATATGGCCCCACACTGTACCTTTCCTCTCTTTCATCTTCCGTTTGGGAAGCAGAAAAACATTTGCGAGGCGTTGATTTTGAGAGAACCGAGGAGTCGGGGAGGGAGGGATAGGATGAACAGACAAATGTATGTGTTCTCATTTTCTGACTGAATGCTGAAGAAAGGAGCAGTGACAGGGTAATCATGAGAAAGCACTGCGGGCTTCAAAACTCAACTGACAGACATCTTTGAAATATGATGCATTTGACCAGGGGAAGGATGTGTGCGTGTGTGTGACAGAGAGAGAGATAGCTAGAGATAAAGAAAGAGAGAAAGTGTTTCTTCTTCAATGTTCTCACTGTTGTTAGCATGCGTTTACCTGATTGTGTGTTTTATTATCTAACAGATGTGAAGGTGTAGTGGGAAACGTTCACAACTGTCAGAAACATAAACTCTAAGCTCATGTGGGACCAGACACAGCTGCTTTCCAATATAAAAAAAACATCAGTGTTAGTGGGATAAACTATACCAGTTGCATTCATTTTTATTGTCCAACTCCAAAGTAGTTGAGAATGCAATCACTGGATGCAGATCTGCAACTGAATAATTTTTGGAGTCAGCCCAATTCAAGGTGACCACCACGGCCAACTGAACTTATCAAACACAAAAAGGGCTATACTGGAACTCGTTCAGTTTTACAAAAATCTGATGTGGTTGTAGCTGGCAGTTCTCCACAACACAAACTCTGAGTGCTAACACATTACAGGAGATTGTAGAATTACAGGTAGTTCTCGGGTTACGACTGTCTCGTCTTACGACGTTTTGTAGTTACGACGGCATCTCCCTTATTCACGTTACGCGGTTAAGTTCGGTTTTACGTCGGTTTTACGCCGGTTTTTACGTTGGTTTTACAATGGTTTTACGACGTTAAACGTCGTAACGCAGCAGCGCAGCGGCGGAGGAATATGTACTGTACGGAGGAGGACGGTGTCGCTAGCATCCCGGTAGGCCATTAGCTCTTCATTATGGCTCCCGAAATGCAAGGAGGACTCTTCTGATGGAGTGCATCGAGAAAAAGGAAGGTCATCACCATGGACTTATGTCGAAAGTCGGTTTACGCGCTTGGTAAAACAGGTATGCCATATATATTTATGCATGTTCCTAATTATGTCAAATTCGGTTTACGACAACACGTGTGAACGGATCTCCGTCGTAAGTCGAGGACTACCTGTATTTTTCGTTCAACCTTTATTTTTACAGGTTAGTCTCATTGAGTCACGATGACTCATTTTCAAGAGAGACCTGTTTTAAAAACAAACCCACAGATAAGGTACACACATCAATAAACAGCCAAAAATTCATATAAAAATTTAAAGTAATTAAAAGTAATGATATGAAACAAAATAAATTCAAGCTACTTAATGAAACAAGGTAAAAAACTAAAAACAGGCATGTCTGTGTTGATTTTTGCCATGAACTTATCAATTGTTTAAAATCCCTTAGAGAGGTCCAAGTTGACATCTTCAGATCTTTTTGCAAGGTGTTCCAGAAAACATGATCTGAGTATGAAAAGGCCCTTTTGCCAAATTCAATCCACACTAAGGGAACGCTGCGGGTAATGATGTCTTGACGCTGTAGCTGCACTCATGTAGTGACATGTAGGAGGAGATGTATGAAGGCAGCAGACCAAGAAGTGATTTAAAGATGAAAAGGTACCAGTAAGAGAGTCTGTGTGAAGATGTTCAGTTAATAACCAGTGAATACAGGGTGCAATGGGAGGTACAGTAGTTACAGCCAGTTATGAATCTTAGCGTGCCATGGTAGACAGCATCCAACAGCTGCAAGGAGCTTGCAGGAGCATTCCCATAAATAAAGTCAATGGCCGGAAGTGAAGTAGCAGCTACAAGGCATTTCCTAGCATTCAGAGTTAAGCAAGATCCACTTCTGAAAAAGAAACCACATTTTAATTTAAGTTTCTTTATCAACTTTTTAACATGAGGCTTAAAAGAGAGATGTGCATCGACCAGGATACCCGAGTATTTGTACCGTAAGAATCCACAAACTCAACAGTAACACCATTCATAGATGAGAAAGGAGGAAGGACTGTTGGCACCAAATTTCTGTTTGAAAACAACATCCCTTTGGTTTAATAATAATAATAATAATAATAATAATAATAATAATAATAATAATAATAATAATACAATGAAACTAATACTTGTTTTATTTAAAAAAAACACCTTTCTGGACACCCAAGGACACTTTACAGCAAGAAACATATATCAGAAATATTGTGTAAATACAAACAACAAGCACAGTGCAAAGATCAACAGGAATACATTTAGGATTTATCAGCATTTAGCACCAGATTGAGACAGAACAAGTCTGACTGAATGATGTTGAATGAAGACTGTATAAGTTGGAAAACCTTAGCAATTGTTTTAGCACGACAATGAACAACTGTATCGTTGGCACAGAAATGCAAGGATGCATCAGGAGTGTTTTGACCTACAATTACTTATGCAGATTGTAAATAGAGTGAGTCCTAAGACATAGCCTTGTGGTACACCATTATTTTGAATACTGTATTTAGAATATTGCATGATGTTGCACATGGCATTAACAAGGTTTGACTAAAACAAATATAACTTCATATTTTCTAAACACAAGACAATCAGTCAAAAACTCTGGAATGAAAGGTGGTGGGTGATATGCATTCCTTTAATGAACGCTAGACCTTCTTTTTTATTATGCGGTGTGCTACTATGTAAAATGAATTAATATTATTAAATAGGTCACATAGTGTGTATTCTTTCAGAAAGCAAATGTATATTAAAAATGCTTATGTTTTATATTTTTTCCAGAGACAATGCTGAACAGTTTTTACTAGTTTTCCCATTGTATAAAGTACACCTTCAGGCAGCACTTGGTGTACAATGTGTAGGTTCAGTATGTGTCTGAAACTGGGCAAAATATGTCTCTGACACACAAAACTGCTGGTGTTTGTCAGCCAAGTTCAAGTTTTGTAACCGACTGAGTGTTTATACATTTGCCAAGCTTGAGAAGTTCATATTGAGGAGTATTACTAAAAATACAAAAAATGATTAAAATGATGAAACAATCTCTGTTGAGGTTTTAGTTTTGAAGCCCATAAAATACTTATTCATAGAACAATCTGAAGCATCAAACGTCTTATTTCCAAGGTGAATATTCAAAATATAAACCTGAAAGGAGATAGATGTCTGTTTTTATCAGAAATTATTTTGTGCGCTTTTGTGTGGGTTTGTGTTTGTGTGCAAAGTGTCGTGCAACTTGTCGTCCTTATCATTACTGACTTGCTTCTTTTGACGAGGGAAGGAAATGAAACAAGGGAAATGTAATCAGTGAAGCTGAGGACTGACTTGAATACAATGCATGCCCTTGTATTCGCACATATACAGTCACGTGAAGTCACAAGCCAATCCACACATTGCTTAACCGCATCTCCAGAATGAAAGATGTACGTGTGACACTTATAGCAGTAATTTATGCAGAGCCGTAATTGAAATTGTTATCAAAATCAATTTGGCAGCCTTTAATAGGACGAGTGCAAAGAGGCAGCGAGAGAGGCAGCTCCCTGGATAATGCGTTGGCTAGAAAGACAGGTGAGGACTGTTGGTGTGTCTGCATTTGTTTGCCAGTCTGAAATGATGTACTGCATTCTTGTTTTGTTAGTTATTAGTTAAAAAAATATTTATTAAAATTTGTTTTAAACAATGAAAACAATAATGCAAGCTGGATAAACTAAAGCAGTCAGAAATCCAAATTTTGGCACAAAGCTCCTGCTCAGACTGCAAACTTCACTCTAACTGGACCTCCTGTCAGAAGGAAAACAGGTTATTGTTGCTGTTAAGATGACACGTTGTCTCGTACTGAGCACAGGAGCCCCTCGTGATTTCATTCTTGACTTTCCTGACACGTGACTGTGCTACTTAATTCAGAACAAAACAACTCAATAAAAACTCTTCTCTCATGAATAACAGTGGGAGAACTCATTAACATGCAGTTTAATGCTTGGAACTTCACACTCTCCAGTTTTTTAATATTAATAGCTCCTTAGATGAGCAATGAAACATTTTTAAATACATAACAGAAGGTCAATTCCTTTGTTATATAATATACATATATATATATATACATGTATACACATATATACAGTAGTCCCTCGCTACTTTGCGGTTTGTGTTTCACAGATTCGCTCGATCACGTTTTTTCAAAATACGAATGGACATTATCTGATTCTGATTCTGATAAAAAAAAAAAATTTAAAATTATTTAGTACCTGCTGCACCTGTGTGCAGCCCATAGCTTGCATGAGAAGCTTCCTCCTACAGTGTGTCAAATTGCCGTTCTACACTGGGGAAGTGGGTTTGGCCGAGAGCACTGGCAGATGGCAGAGTGCAGCCGGAGGCAGAGAGCTGATTTCATGACATGCGCCCTTTTGGAGAATTTAGATTTAGAAACGTTGTTTAGAATATTGCGAAGTGTGGATATGAATAAAACTACACCCTTTATAACCCTAAATATGTGTAACATTCCACAACTTTCGTATTTCCTTTTTCAGTCCTTGGTATTTTTCAAGCTTCTTGTGCTCCTTCTTCCTGACGTTACAGTCACTCGGGATTGTTGCATCTACCACCACTGCCTTCTTCACTTGCTTGTTGACCACCACATTGTCCAGTTGGTTAGCCATCACCTGTTTTTCGGTCTGGATCTGGAAGTCCACACTATTTTTCGCCCTTCCATTCTCCACCATCCCTTGGTGGCATCTCTCACTTTGAATCTTGGACCTTCACTCCACAGTTGGCACATATGTTCCTGTATACCATTCTAGCCACTTGGTCATGGCATTCAATGTCTGTTTTGCCTGCCTGGATCTTACACCCTGGTATTGTGTGTTGGACCGTCTCTGCGGCAACTTTTCACAGATTGCAATCTTGAATCTTGTCTGGTAGACCCAGGCCTCTATTGCTCTTGTGCTGAAAGCCGGTCCTTGTGCTACCATGATTCATGCATCTTTGCTGTATTTCAGTTTAGCCATGATTGCCATTTGTCTGGGATTCCAATGTATTTGTAGATTCATTCAACCTTTATTTAAGCAGGTTAATCTCATTGAGCCTCGAGGACTCAATTACAAGAGAGACCTGGCTACAATGGTTTGGACATCTGCAATGTTGCCTTCAGGTAGTTCAACCCCTTCACTTGTGATCACCTTGCTTCTCTTGCATTCCATTCTACTGCATTTATTCAGTTAGAATGACATTCCATTGTCCTTGCTGTGTATCCTGGCGAGACGGATCAGTAAGTCGATGTCTCGCTCATTTTTGGCAAACGGTTTGATGTCATCCAGGTAGAGGAGGTGACTGATGATATTTCCACTTTGGAACTGGTATCCATAGCCACTCTGCAATGATCTGGCTGAGGGGGGTTGAGGTCCATGTAGAACAGGACTGGGGATAGTGCACCTTGGTATATGCCATATTTGATGCTGACTTCTGTAATTGGCTCTGAAAAGGCCTCTGGAATTTGTTTTCCACATTCCCATTGAGTTCATGATGAAGGCTCTTAGTTTCATGTTGATGTTGTATAGTTTCAAGTACTCGTGTATCCAACTAAAATCTTCACAACATTCTTCCTTCTTCAGCTTCCACCATTTGGTATTCATCTCTGATTTTACTCCTTTTCTCTTCTTCACAAGAACAGTCATTCTACACACAGCAATTCAATGCTGTCTGGCCACACTGTCACAAGTCACAACCTTGCAGTCCCAAATTTCCCTCAGTTTCCTCTTCTACACATAATGTAGTCTACCTGCGTACTCTTGTAGGTCACTCTATGTTGCTCCATCTTTTGGAAAAAGTGTTGACTACAGCCATTTCCATTCTCTTGGTAAAATCCTGGTTTCCATCCTTGACACCAAACCTACCCATCTCTTCCTCATTTCCTCTGTTTCCTTCACCAACATGTTTATTCAGGTCTGCTCTAATCACCACTCTCTCCTCACTGCAAATATTCTATCACTTCACCCATACCATTCCAAAATGTATATTTCTCTTCTACAAAGTATTTCACATCCAACCTGTGGAGCATAACAACTGACAATATTTAGCATTAGACCTTTTACTTATACCTTTTTTGCCAACTCCTCCTCCAATCCAATCCAAAATCAATATATCTTTTTATAATGTTCATAATATTTGTAAGAGTGCCAACAGCTCTTTTTTGTATTATTTGTTCTGTCTGATAGCATGAGGTATGACAAGTGTAATAGTAATTCTGAAGTACTAATAATACAAGAACAGTACAATGATGATACGTTATGTACAAAAACAATGGTTGGTAATGTATTTGCCTTCACGTACAGTAAGAGCATCCATAAACTTCTATCCGGAGGCCAATACGCCCCTCTTCACTCCAGGCCAATGGGATGAGCCTCAGGAAGCGAGCCACAATTCCCTGCTGCAAATCATGGCGAACTGCACTTTCTGAGTTGGAGTTTCCAGAGAAGGCCTGTGAAAACAGAGAGAGACACACAGAAAGAGAATAATTAAACACATATAAGCTGCAAACATACACTCAAACAAATACCTTCAGGACTAAGGACTAGAGCATTTGTCCCTAGCGCCAGTCCATAACCATAAAATTCAAACTCATAAAAATCACAACATCATTATCATGAGTCTACATCTAAAAAACCCAACACAGTCCAACTGTAGAGGGAAATAGAAAACAATTGTTTATCACATTAAAAAATGCCTGTTTGTCAATTTTTATTTAGCTTCATTATCAAGCTCCACATTATGAATCTTGCCATAATATCACCGTACTGCCAGATACCAAATTCCCAAAACAAAGACCATAATAAAATTAAAAAATGGTACCAGAAATACAAGGCAAGCAGTCAGAGCTTTTAAGGAAGCATCTAAACTATAAAAGCAATGAACATGACATAGGCTATGAAAGAGGCTCGTTCTTTATTGGTGCTTTAAATGCAAATCTTAAAAAGTTACTTTGGTCAGTGCAAATGACTTCATCTGCTGACAGTTCCACCAAAACCCACCAGAGTTAGTGATTGGTGAGTGTCATGCATGCATACACTTTTCCTACATGGCTACAAGTTTAGTGTCAGTAAACAATAAATTTGTCTTTACGTACATCAGCGGTATTTCCTACGTGCTGCTGAATAACTGTGTTAACATATGAGTTATATAAAATAAAAATAAAAATACATTTTCAAAAGCAATGAGCATGTATACTAGTGGCCAAAGTTGCACATCTACTAGCCCAAATGTTTGGGTGAGTTGGGGGGAGCTAAAAGGGAGTTGTATTACCTTGACTTGCTACATTCAATACATGCCAGTTTTATGTATTCCTATATTGTGATTAGTTGAAGTTTGCCCATCAGTTTGAGACACTTTACAGAACAGTGCTAGATGAAATGACATACAAAACAATGACTTGCAAAGCAACATGAGAAAACCAAAATGTAGTGCAGAAACAACTAAATTAACACTTGAAAGTACCGTACCTTAAAATACACAAATATATGTTTTCTGTTGCTACTTGAGCTGAAACAACAGCGAGGATGCTGGTGGCAGGACTAACCGTGACAATGAGTGTGACAGGCACCGTGACACAAAGCACCAGGAATATCCCCCAAAGACCAGGCGGGAAAACAATAGTGACATGGAAAGGTTGACACAGATGACAAGGCTTGTTGGGCTTGCTTCATGAGGATGTGAGATGATGTAGCTAACAGACACTCAGGGAATCACAAATTACAAATGTAGCTGCTCCTTGTTTGTTTTCTGTTTGTTTTTCAAACAATGATTTATACTGAGGCTTATTATTTCATTATTGAGGTTTTATGGTATAGATAGACAATGTATTCCATGTTCTAACATAGAGTTAACCTTTAAACTTTGTTACACACTGTAGGACATACTTCCTTCACAAAAAGTACTTTACTTTGGTTAAAACAATTACAATACATAGCTGTGGACAACTGGTTGGTTATGACGGGGTTGACCTTGAGTGAACGCTTCAATGAAAAAAGCACACATTTATTGTTAGTCACGTTTAGGGCTTCATTTTTCCACAAGTGTGGTTGCAAGTTTCCCTTTTGGTTTGGTTAGGATGCAGATAACAAATGTCTAACTTGGTCATGATCTTTATTTTCAAATTAGCTGCCCTTGTTTCTGGCTCATCAAGGCTTTTCAATGAGGCTTCATACTGGCTCTGATGCTGGTGATGATATATCCCCCTTGACCTGACTTGCTCTGGCTCCCCTTTGTTATAGAGCCTCGTCAATCTTTTGGTGCGATAGAATTTTCTTGAGATTGTTGGAAAACTGGGTTTAAAGTTGTGTCTGAGTCAATCTGGATGCTGAATTTCAAAGTTTGTAAAGTTCCTACATCTTTCCCATATAAATCCTCTCTCCAGGCTTGGGTTGTAGCATTGCAAAGATGTAATCTTTATCCCTGTTCGTGAACATCTCGTGGCAGTATCCCATTTTCCATCAGAATGTCCTTGTTCTCTAACATGTGATGCGGATATTATATTTAGGTATCTCTTGTTTATGTAATATACTTCCCTCTGTCACCCACTAAAATATGTATTTCATAAGGGGTTGATAAAGATATTTTTGGTTGCTTGAATCTATCCAGTACAAAGACTTGGGTCAAATTTCTCACAACAGCCACTTTTTAGTCAGATCCATTTTATGCACATCCTCTTTGACTTTAAAACCACAAATGCTAATAATCACACCAAAAACAAGGCATTTTAAATAAAGACAACAAATCAAATAGTGATGCCTGGTGGCCTCGTCCATTTCCCATACATAACCTGTGATTAGAACATGTCCAAACTGTTTTATCTTCATTGCAGCATGCCCGTCTTTGTGTTGTTTCACGCATCACTGCTGTGAGTGGATTGGATGCCAGATCAAATAACTGGCTACCGAAGTGAATCTCCTGACAGAATATTCCATCTCGTGGTTTGATTTATACATGGCTTTTACATGGAGGTTTGTGGTGTGGTGGCTGTGAAGTGATGGTTGAACATGTGACTGATGGGTTCAAATATTGCTAAAATGTTTTACACAGTGGAAAAAGCAAAACAAGATAACATTCTTAGAAAGACAAAGAAAAAAAAATCTCAAAAAATACGGCATTGATTGTGACCTCCTTTCTAAACACAACTTGTTTTATTCTTTTTCTGTTTAGCATCTTCACTTGACCCAGCACGCGAACCTCTTACTTCCCACTAATCCACCTCACCCCAGTCCCCAAACTATTTTCACTTCTGTGCTTTTGCCTCCTCTGTGAAACAAACATGCACACAACAGCCTGATCCCTGAGCTATTAATCTACACACACATGCACAGAACAGCTGGTGTATAAACCATTGGAGAGAAGCATCATTAATACCAGCGTTGGTAACTAGAGAGCAATGCACCAGGCAGACATGTGAGCAGGGATGAGGACGAGTGTGGCAGGAGAGAAAAACTGCTCCAACAGTCGACTTTGACCCGACTCTTTAGTGACGCAAGAATGTATCCCTGAAGATATGCTATCTGCAAAGGAAGAGATGGTCAAGAGTTCACAGTGAGCTCAGAGCCCCAGAACATCCGCGGTTCCTCGCTTTTATTCTGAATCCTTACCCTTTATCTGGGAAAGGTTAACTGAAAACACACACTGTTATTAGCATCCTGTTTTAGGTTTACACAACTCCACATGAGTCATACGGAGCCTTTCTGAATACTTTGACTGCAGCTTTTACTCTCTGCAGGTGCTCACATCCTGGAGATCTGGGTTAAGTGACTTGCTCAGTGGTAGCACTGTGTTTTGAAGAGGGCTGCAACACTCAGAGAGTTCTGCGGGAATGTCACCAACAGTGAAAAATTGTTTTGTAGTAAAAAGGCAGTGCCTGCTGGTCATGTGGCAATCAAGCCTATCCAGAGAATAGAGCGTGTTCGCATTTTTTATTAATACAATTTCGTCTTAATTCTGAAAAAAAGACAAAGATTCCTACTGATTGAGCCAAATCTATATTTGATAGTTGTAGTTAGAAAATGTACAGTTGTGTAAAAATACTCATTTGAGCTCAAATAGCATCTCTGCTCACATCAAGAGAACATTGAAAACAGAAAACATTTTTCCAGCAATGTTCAGTCAGGTCATCGGGACAGTTCTTTTTTTTTTTTTGTTGAGACATTTCGCCCTTCATCTGAAGGGCTTCATTAATCTGAGAAGTCACATACAAACGGTTTTACCCACCAAGCAGTACACTCCTACAGTGGACCAACCAGTTTGCTGGTGATAAGATGGTTTCTGGGGGCTGTCCTCTCCCCTGTTGACTCCTCCCAGGCAGCCACAGTCAAAGTGGTTCAAGACATCAAAGTTCATGCTCGATGATCCAGGTAAAGAAATCCAACAATATTCAGTCAGGTCATCTGGACAGTAACTTTTATTGGTTGAGAGATGCTTCTCAGATTGATGAAGCCCTTCGGATGGAGGGCGAAACTTCTCAACAACAACAAAAAAAGGAACTGTCCAGATGACCTGACTGCACATTAATGGATTTCTTTACCTGGATCATCGAGCATGGACTTTGATGAATACATTTTTCTTTATTTTGCGATACAGGAAAGTTAATCTATTTCCACACAATTATTCCCACAGTGTTTTTTCTGTTTAACCAGAAGTCAGACTTTGTAGATGGGTACTTTAGAAACAAGGGCACTTTAACCTACTGACCGAAAGAACCAGGTACCAAACCCTCAAATTGCTGATGTCCATCAGTTCTTGTGTTTGAAGAGGTCTCCAGTCCATCACAGGGACACATAGAGACAAACAAGACAATGATTCACACTCTCTCTCACCTAGTGTCAATTTAGAGTTACTAATCAGTCTAACGTATGTTTTTGGTCTGTGGGAGAAAACCAGAGAACCTGGGAAAAAACCCACGCGTGCACGGAGAGAACATACAAACTCCACCCAGAAAGGCTCCTGGATCAAGAGTCGATCCCACAACCGTCTCGCTAAGAGGCAACAGCTCTACCAACTGCACCACCGTGCTACCTTCTACTTCATTTCTCAGCACTTAAAGTCCAGAACCATAAGTCACAAATTTTAAAATGTATGTGTACAACAGTGAGAACATGCAGAGACCAAGCCACAAGAAGGCCACCTTGTCATTTTAGCAGCTCTGCAGTGTTAAAATATTATGTTACTAAAACTTATTTCATGGTTGAAAAAATAAATAACGGAGGATAAATCAAGACAAAGGGTATTGAATATTTTCAGAGGCTTTGGGCTAACTGGTTTTGGAAGACTTCTTTTTGTCCAGCACACTTTTTCCCCCTTTGCCCTTGTCAAGTCAACGAAGAGAGAGACGAAGAGAGCAAGAGAAAGAAAAAGAGAGAACAAAACCATTTTTTGTCTGCACCTAAAAGCTTCATCCTCATCCCACATTCACCCCCCAAGCTCCTGATTTTTTTTATTTTCTCTATTGTGTTCATCCCGCTACTCTGCACTTATCTCTGCTTGGCTGAATGAACAGCTCAATTCAAAGACATTACTATTCAGAACAGAGAGGAGAGAAAGCAGGATGAGGAAGAGGAGGGGAGCGAAGATGGAAAAAAATGTATCAGATGCTAAACACCTTGCAAAAGTTTGACAAGTCAACCATTTAATTCCTTCTACGCCAAAGTCAAATCATTACCCAGCAAACCATTGAGTAATTGGAAATGTATTCTGACTTGCAATTTGTGTGTGTGTGTGTTACAGTTTGGGTTAGAGGCTGAGTTTCAACTGTTGGAGCTTAGACGCTGATGTTCTGTTTATTCACAAACTGAGGTAATTTCTGGCAACAAAGGCAGAAAAGTGCCTGAGGATATGTGTGCAGGAAATATAGGAAATAACTAAAAATGTATGTTGGTGTAACATTTTAATCCAAAATGGATGTAGATATTGTATTTGCTTAAAAAATACGTACAAGTATTTAATGGAGGTCAATAGACTTTGGAAGTCCGTAAGTTCACTGCAAAGCAACGAGGGAAATCTGGACTTGGAAAACAAAAACAATGAGGGAGGCTCAGTCAGTGTCACCGCTCGTCGTTTCGGCACATCGGGGCTGCTGTCATTCAAGAACAAACCAATCACTCCACTACAGCTGGTCAGCAAACACCCCTGTGGTCTGCTCCGTCTCAAACACAGACATCACTCACCATGTCAACAAGACACTCGCGCTCACACACACACATCTACATTTGTGTCCATTATCTGGATGCTCAGCCGCTCTTCCTCGCTTCTACTCGCCACTTGTTTAATTATCCTCCCTGGCCGAACGTTTTTCATTTCCTGGTTGTGTATTTGGCCTGTATGAGTGTGTTTTTGTGTGTCTGAATATCTGGATGTGAGTGCATGATGGTTTTTGTTTGTGTGCGTTTGTTTTGATGGCCAGGGACAGGTCGATGGACAGATCCCCGGATACTGACCAACAAGTGAAAGCTATTTTCTGGCACTTACCTGTTGCTGCTGGACTTTTTGTCAAACGAGCTCAGAGTCGGGCCAGTTTGTGTGTGTTTTCACAGAAGAGGCAGGGGAAATCAGTCTGGCCTGGTCTGTTCTTTTGTTTTTATGGACAAGTGTATGGGACAAAACAGAAGGACCATAGAGAAATTTGTGTTTCTGCAAAAAAGCTTGGGAGTAGCTGGGTTTGTGTGGCTCTGTGTGCTTACTGTGCCAACAACAGGACAAACTAGCAATTAGTTTAAACAAGAAACTTAAAAAAAAAAAAAAAGTATGTTTACACCTGTTTGTTTTTGTTAAGAAGTGGGGGGAAAAATCATGTTCATTTTCTTTTAGGTTGATTTTCATGGATTACATTTTTGCTTTATTGAAAGTCCGCTCCTCAAAGTCTAAAGCTGTTATTTCTCCACTGGAACAGGTGGAATGTTACCTGTTGAAGATGAGCCTCTGCTTCAAGTGGAGGAGTTCAAGTATCTCAAAGTCTTGTTCATGAGTGATGGTAGGATGAAGTGGGAGATGGACTGACAAATTGGGGCCTTGCATGCTGTGATGAGGGTGTTGCTTCGGGCTGTTAAGGTGAAGAAGGAGCTGAGCCAAAAGGCAAAGCTCCCAATTTTCCGGTCTGTCTGCGTTCCAACCCTCACCTCTGGTCATGAAGTATGGATCACGCCTAAAAGATCAAGATCCTGTAACATTCTGGTGGTGGTTGAACCCAAAATGCAGGAAGAACTCAGGGGGCTCAGGTTTAAAAGTAAAAAAAGTTTTTAAATAAAAATAAACAAAAGGGCTGGCGTGGCAGCAACAACTTAAATGAACCATGAGAGGAACCTAAGGGAGACAAAACCAGGACGTGGTGCAGAACATGGAGCCTTCATGAGACATTACCCAAATAACAAGGAACCGAAAGAACAGACTTGTATACACACACTAACGACAGACAAATGACAAACAGTTGGGAGAGACAACAGGTGGTGGCGGAAGCTAATTACATGAGGGCGCAATAGCTGGGACAGACCATAAGAGGGAGAGACGCACAAAGAATAGAGTCAAACACAAGGATCAGGAAAGGAAAGAAAAGACAAGAAAGAAAACAGACAAAAAAAAAGGACAGATTATGTCAGATCCTGGATACATCCATCTTCTAGCTCTTCTTGAGGAAGCTCAAGGCGTTCCCAGGCAAACTTAGAGACAAAGTCTCTCCAGCATGTCCTGGGTTTTCCCCGGGCTCTCCTCACAGTCTGACATTCCTGAAACACCTCCCTAGGGAGGCACTCAAGGAGCATCCATACCAGATACCCGAACCACCTCACCTGGCTCCTCTCGTTGTGGAGGAGCAGCGGTCCTACTCAGAGTCTCTCCTGGATAACTGAACTTCTCACTCTATCTCTAAGGGAGAGTCCAGCTACCCTGCAGAGGAAACTCATTTCAACCTCGTGCATTCGCAATCTCATTCTTTCAGTCACTACCCAGAGTTCATGACCATAGGTGACGGTAGGAATGTAGACCGACTGGTAAACAGAGAGCTTTGTCCTACAGCTCAGCTCCCTCTTCACTACAACAGACCGATAGAGTCCACAATACTGCAGATGCTTCACCAATCTGTCAATCTCACACTCCATTCTTCCCTCACTTGTGAACAAAACCCAGAGATACTTGAACTCCTCCACTTGACGCAGAACCTTACCCTTGACCTAAAGAAAGCAATCTACCCTTTTCCGGTTGAGGACCATGGCCTCAGATTTGGAGGTGCTGATTCTCATCCCATCTGCTTCACACTCGGCTGC
>JARVGS010000761.1:28365542-28376845 GCA_031762315.1 Hypsolebias antenori | reverse complement strand
CACCGTGATAGACAGCATCCAACATCTGCAGGTGCTTGTAGGAGCATTCATGTAGATAATGTCACCGTAATCAATGGGGGGAAGGAAAGTCACAGAAACAAGGTGTTTCCTAACATTCAGAGTTGGACAGGATCTGTTTCTGAAAAAGAAACCCAGTTTAGCTTAAGTTTCTTTACCAAGTTTTTGACATGAGGCTTAAAAGAGAGCTGCAAATCAACCAAGATCCCTAAATATTTATAAGAATCAACAAACTCAACAGGGACACCATTCTATGATAAAAAAGAAGGAAGGACTGCTGGGACCAACTTCCTGTTTGAAAACAACATCCCTTTGCTTTAATCAGAATTTTGCACCAGTTTGAGACGGAACAAATCTGACTGGTTGGTGTTGAAAGCAGACTGTAAAAGCTGGAAAACCTTAGCAGCTGTTTTAGCTCAACAATATGAACATGTACAGCTTTCAGTGGTAAATAAAGTAGAGTCATCATATAAAAATAAGTGCGGTTATCCCCTCATGTAGGTAAGCTTTCATAGTGCAGTGTTTTGACACAGACCATTCATGGATAAGTGGCAAAAAAAAAAGGAGAACCACCAGACTGTGCAAAAATAAAAACAGGACATACGATTTGAAACTGAGTTTCTGTACTGCTTAAGTTAGCTTCAGTTTTAAAGACCATAACTTATAGACTGCTGCCATCCTCAGCCCCAGGGAGCTGAACTCACAACTTCCAGGTTAATTCAAGTGTCTACACACTTGTTGTTGCCAAATGTCTGACTTGGAAATTATCTTTCAGATGCAAATTCAGACTGACAGGAGCTTTAGGCCTCCCCTCAGGCATGCACTAACATTTAGGTTTAATGATCCCAAAAGCATAAAAGATAACAAAAACATCCAATGTTTGCCTCTGTCGCATGCAGAGACAGCAATCTAATTGCATATATGAAAATCGCAAAGATACACAAAACAAAGTGCGTAGATACAGACGCACATACCTGTGGTAGTCTATAAATTCCCCTTTACTCACAAATGCATACACACACCAAAAATGTCTAGAATGCCTGTTTAGCAGTCAGACCAAACTGTGCTGGGAGTCTCTTACTTTCCATATGACCTTTTGTCACTTTGGCTGTGACATTTTAAATATGCTCCCGCTCACCTTTGTCAGCAGCCTTGTCCGCTGGGTGCTAAACAAAGAAGAGCTGCTGAGGGAAATACAAAGACAGAGCGCTTGAGGAAGACAGACGATAGAGAAACTGAAAGAGATAAATACAACGAACCCAAATGAGAGGCCGGGGTCACGGCTGAGAGCAGCCACGGATGAAAACAAGGGGAGAGCAGAAGATGAGACAGAGTTTAGGCTCAGGAAGATTTAAAAAAAAATAAAAAAAGCTGAATGAAAACACAGGAAACTGAAAAAAATGGCAAAAAAAAGCATTTTCTAGCAATTCATATATTTTGGAGATTGACTGATATTAACAAATGAACTATAAATGTGGCATAAGATGGGAAGGGGAAAAAAATCAAATGTCAGAAGAATAGATTCATGAGCGTTTGATAACAGGAAGTAGCCGAGAGCAGAAACTCAGAAAAGGGCAAGGGTGGAAGTAAAAAGAAGTGAGTGAATGAAATGGTAAAAAAAAAAAAAAAAAAAAAAAGATAAGAGGGTGAAAATCAAAGAGCGAGGGATGGGTTGTGTCACTCGACACCACAGCCGTCTGTGATGGAAATGTCACAGGTATGTAAGGACCCATTTTGGAGCTGTGATAATATGTGAGGGCCATTCATATCCAGCCAGAGGGGTCTGCAAGAATCAATAAAGTCTTTGCATTAATAAGGACCCCTCTGCTGCATTGATAAGACAAACTCGAGCTAGAAGTGCACGCTGACATAAAAGAAAATGTCTCTTCTCTCTTCTTACAAGTCTGAAAGACCACCATGTTCATAACACGGTCAGACAGGCTTTAACCGAATGGCCTGGGATTATTAGATTGCTCTTTCATAACTTTTGACACCCATTCTCAAGTAGAGGGTTGTACGAAAAAAAGACACATCACATCTAAAGATAGAGTAAAAAAAGCACTGAAATTAGAAATTGTGCTCAAAATGGCAATGGTTATATTTATTTTCTTTTTTTATGTAAAGGTAATGAATATTCATAACCAAAAAATACATTTCTAGCATTTTCATATCCAAGGGCATGTGTAGACATTCTCTGGTAGGTCAGTGACGATACATTGGAGGTTTAAGAAGTAAAATGGGAATTATAAGCTCAGGAAGAGGTCACTTCTCTTTGTCCTCTGTTTAACTGTCTCAATTCACAGGTCACCATGTCATTCTGTTTTTTTTTTTTTGGTAATAATGTCTCTTCCCCATATGCCAAGGGAATCTTGCAGAGTTCACTTTGCAAACTGTCAACACACAGCATCTGTGGGGAATTTCACAAGTTGCTTGGGCTTTTATAGATGCATTTTCCTTAACTGTTTGGATAATTGTGTTTAAACTTTTCTATTAGCTTTTGGAATCATGCAGTATTAAAATAGTTTGAACAAATGTTTCAGAAAGTAATCAATGGGCTGACTTCTACAACTGATTGTTATTAAGATTAAACTCAGTTCAAGATGGCTGCTGTTGTCAACATCATAAAAAACATATATAGTTCCACCAGTTTTCAAGATTATAGGATCAGGGGGTTGAGTTTAGGGTCAGGGTTCTGGGTCCGGTGTGAGGTTAGGTTTAGGAAAAGGGTTGAATAAAGCTAACAAATAAAACTTTCTGTTTTGAGATGCTGGTGAAGCTGAATATTATCAGTGATAGCATGCAAAGATGCATATTATTATCAGCGATAATAACGTACCTTTAAACCTACTAGGAGGTCAGGAGGGACAGTCTGAACGCAGCCTATCCATTTAAAGGGCTGACAACATTCAAAGCTGCTGATTTGGATCATCTCAATATGTCAGTTAGCTGTAGATGTACACACAATGAGTGTTATTATCCATCCAATTGTTTATGAGATCGTTTGCAAACCTTGCAGGAAAAAATTAAAATTGCATTGCCTTTTAGTTTTTGGCAATTGATAAATTTTAATTTTTTGGCAGTTAATAAAAATGTGGTGATTGCCTTGCTCAAAAGAGGTGTTTTCAAGAAATATATTTTCACATTTTAGTTATCATCATGTCTCGCTGCTATCTACCATGCATTTGAACATGACTGAGGCTTTCATGTACTAAATCTTTACACGTCCTGTGTTACCAAAGTGAATCAGATGCATTGATCTCTTTGCCCTGAAACTATGAATGTCTCCTCACATCTTTCTGGATCAAAGTGGTATGTTACATCTCGTGTCCATCTTTAGAGCTGAACTCTTTCATTTTACCATGAAAAGCCAGTGATTATAAACATCTGCATGCATACGTGCCTCATCATATACACAATTACCCACACAAATCGACGCAGGCACACAGATTAAAGCAGCAATTTTCATATAGTAAAATAACGTTGTCATCAGCATAAAAACATCTACTTGCCCTCATGAAGTAACACAGTAAAGGAACAGCAGCGACTAACTTGCATATATGCACTGATGTACACATTCACATGCATGCACAAGTGTAGTCTTGGAAAAAGACCTCAGGCAGTCCAGAGGGGGAGCGAGTAATGAGGAAGGGAGTGTGGAACCCAAGATAGGAGTGTGCAAACAAAGGAAACTGGGTCCTCACTTCTGAGGCTGCAAGGCCCACATAGGGAGGAGGTCGTGCCATGAACAGTGGACTTCTTGAAAGGAACATTACATTTAATGTGTCTGAACCTGTGGACTTACATGTAACTGTGAGCCCAAATGAGGAAAAGGAAATTGAGTATTTTACAGACAACTCTGTGTGTGTAACCGTGTGTGTAGCTGTGAGCATGAGTACACCTGCTTACGTGTGGTTTGGGCCCACAGCATGCATTTGAGAGCGCAAACTGTTGATCTGTGGAAATGGTTTGATCAAAGCAACTTTGATCATTTAAAGACCCAGTCCGGCACCAAATAGTGGATATGAGATTCTTTCGTGGACATCCCCACACACACATGTGACTGAGAGGGGAAAAAAGGCAACGAGATAATGGAAGAGCAATAATACTGGAGGCTTCTTGTAATGGGAGCTAAATCTAATCCTCTGACAGCGCCCGGCGTGAGTGGAGGAAATCAATTGATGCAAATGAAGGGTTAGATTGCCACAGTGTGCACAAATGTGAGATGGCTGGCAAAGTTTGCACAAGGCCGAGTCTGCCTCTGTGTTTCAGGCTCACCCTGTTTTTGACTCATACACCTCAGTGGGTAGAACACACACCAAGGTGTAAATGACAAAAAAAATCATTCTTGATTTGTTAAAATGTGTTTATCTTGTTCCAAATTCATGCAGAAAATCTGGTCTTTGTATTACCAGAAATGCCAAATTGCACCAAATATAGCCAAAAATTCCAGAGTTTGAATGATATTTTTAGGAGGTAAGATGTTATTTTTACAAGTTTTGCTTCCCTTATAGATCCTCTAAAATTAAAGATCTTGTTCAATATTATCTTAGCAGAGCATGTCGCTCTAACACTGCATGTTTTCTTGTTGTTCCCTGTAGTAGAACAGGAGGCAGAGTATTCAGTTATCGGTCTCCTCTCTTGTAGAAGCAACTTTGAATTTCTACCCATGAGGCTGACAACGATCTGCTTTAAACGTGAGGCTTCAGCGTCTCCTTTGTTTCTGCGAGATATATAAAGTTTCTAAGATGAGACCAGTGTTTTTCTTAATGATCAAATATCCTGCAAAGCAGTGACTTCACAAGTTATTAATGTCACATCTGACTCATTTTTTCCAAGCTTTTTCCTTCACTACGTCTCTTTTAGCTTCCCCACAGTTTTTGCAAATGTAAATTCTTGGGCCACATGAGGTGAATATCCCCCCTGAGACACCTCTTTCCTGAGCAATGATTTCTTTATTGCAGCTCCTGCCTCAGCACATATAAACTGCCACAACAGATCTGAGGCTTTATTTCCCTCTCTTGTCCTAACACTAAATTAAAGTACCTTGTTGTTCACTCTCTAAAGGTAAATTTTTGAAGACAAATGTTAATAGTACTCGATTTCTCAAGTACAGAAGTCCCTCGATACTTCGCGGTTTGACTTTCGCAGACTCACCATATTGCGCTTTGTCAATGCTCATTAACATTTTTTTTTATTGTACAGGACACATGATTGTCAATTTTAATAGTACTCATGTGATTGGAACAGTACAGGATAGTACTGTACAGTAAAAAGTTAACGAAATAATAAAATACTTCAGACAGGTGCTACCATTTTGTAGTTTGCTTTTAATAAGCTTACACTGCATTCCCGCTCACAACAACTACATTTCCCAGAAGGCAACAGGGCCCCGCCCATAAGCCCCATCTCCTTCTACCGAATAACTAGAGGGAAAGTTTTGATCTGATCAGAAAACATTTGCTGTTTATTACAGTGACTATGGCGCCCAGCGAATGCAGAGAGTCACACAGAACCCACTGAACTGAACCAGAACCAGAACACAACCAGACCTCCAGACCCATCGGTGAGTCTTGAAAGCTGGTAGCCAGCCCACGAGTACTTCCGAGCTGGGATGCACCGCCATAGGTCCGGTGATCTTTCCGGAGCCCATTGAGACTTTTTTCATCCAGACTTGGACTCAATCGACCATTTCCAGTCCTGTGCTGGCCACCTGAAGGTTTGACCATCCCCAAAATGCACTTCAGCACTCAAGGGCAGCACTGAACTGGACTAGAACCGGACCCCCCAGACTCAGCGGTGAACCTGAGTGATCACAGCTCGCCCACGAGGACTTCAAAGTGTGGACGCGCCAACGTAGGTATGGCGCTCCATCCGGAGCCCCCCGGGACATTTTTCATCTCTCGAGTTGGAGCAGAATCGAGCCGCTGCTGTTCTGCAGAGCTGGTAAGTAAAATTTAGTAGCTACATATACAGAACTGTATGTACGTTGTTAAAATGACTGTTTTAAGAGTTTAGAACATTGCAAGAGTGTGGGAAGGGTTTCTACATTCTTAAAATATACATAAATACTGAAATAAATATAGCATCACTACTTTGCAGAATTTCACTTACTGTGGGCGGGTTTAGAACCGAACCTCCGCCATAAAAGAGGGAATAAATGAGGGAATATTGTATGCCTTAATCTCCATGAAAAATTATATTTTACTTCAGAAAGTATTGTTGTACTCACTTTTGTTGTACAGTAGATTACAGTAGCGTTGAGAGGAGAAGAAAATTAAGTTTGTTTTTTTGTTTTTTTAACGAAGGAAAACAAATATCTGCTATGTCAAATAAAGGATACGCAAGATGGAAGTCAAATGGTATAAATGATCAAACCATATTTATCTGCAACACAATGAATAGACTGATACAGGTCAGTATGACAAGCATTAATAGGTAGCCATAGTCCTTTGTGTATGGAGGTATTTATGTTTAATTGAATAATTGGTAAATCTAAACCATTTTACACGAGTTGTGGGGCAACACATATTACATTGTGTATAATCTTGAGAAGGCTTTGCTTATTTAAGCAAGACATTGCAAAAAACTCCTACAATATCATATTTGTGTGACACCATTGCCCTAGATTTCAAGTTGCTTGCACATTCTGCTGACAACAGAGAGCAAGATGAAGTAACAGGAACAGAGGAAGGGTGAGTATTTGATGTTTACCACATTTTTGATAATGTTAGGGATATTCAGCACCAGAGGAAAAGCACAGCTGCTTTCATCTGGAAATAAACAAGCAAAGCTGTGCAGCCATGTGAAGTTATCATCACTGTAAATAAGAACATGCATGTGGTGTGCATATGTGTGCTTTTATATCAATTTGGAAAGTAAAATATAGAAGTATATCTGAACAATCCAAACAAAGTTGATTTTCTCTGATCGTCTTCCTCTAATATACACACTTTGACACAAGCACCAGCAATTCTACGTGCACAGTCTGTTTGTGCAGTTTTCATCTCCTGAATTTAACTTGCATTTGCATGTAAGCCTTCAGATTAAACCTTGTGAAGTGGCAAAGCAAGGACATTTTTATTGTCTTTGATAAATCTGTCTATCGGCAAAAATCAACTCATCCTCCAAGTGGGCTTCGGGTAAGGCACTCCGAGTAATTTAAATAATTTGTCTAAAGGAATGTCACACAAGGCTGACAGACCGATTTTCCGAGGCTCAGTGATTCGTGCACGACTAGTCTTGAGATTTTTCACACCCAACATCAAAGCATGTTGATCCTTCCTTTCACTTATAATCCCATAACCATGCACTTTTTGTACGGGGAAAGGGGTATGGGACAAGTGTTTTCTTATGCACACGCATGTGTGCCGTACTTCCTGCATAATTTGCCTAAACGTGTTTCACAAATTTATTCAGATAAGACGTGCCGCTTGGTAGCTGTGAAAGCGTGGAAACAATAAGGTCATGCCGAAGTCGCCTTGTCTGTAGCAATTCAAACATTTACAGCCGAGATCAAACTTCAGGTTGAAAACAACAAACAGCTAAAATCATGGCGTTCTTTAAGGTAAAGTATTCATATCACCTGCTGAATATCATGCCAAAGGTCTTCTTTACGTCTTATTCATTCAACTTTTTTTTATACAGGTTAGTCTCACTGATTCATGAGGACTCATTTACAAGAGATCTGATTTAGACAAAACAAGATAAGGTACTCACAAGAATAAACAACAATTGAATGCAAATAGAGTAAAAAAAAGTAGTATTATGAAACAAAATGAATCCAAGGTGCCATTTAAAACAAGATTACTAAAAAACCTAAAAACGGGGACGTGCTTCTTTAATTTTTCAACATCTCCTCCCGTTGGACACACTTTGCAGCAGATTGTTGTTGTTTCCTTTCAACATCGTCTTCCCAAGAGGTTTTTGGCTCTTAGTCTTCATGTGGATTTCTTCAGCATCATCTAGAACCAGTTTCATGTGCTCATCAAAACCATTCAACCCTCACTTGCTCATACAGCCACACCTGGATTTGTGAGCGAATTTGAAGGTATCTGAAAATAACGTTAATAATAATGACCTTCTGTACCTTCTGTCCTTGTCCTCTCTACACTAAACAAAAAGCGCACGTGCACTTCAACGTACCACTCATGTTGGGTTTGCTACAATGGCAGATTTATTTCCGCCCTCCGGTCGTGTCAAGAGAAACAGGAGGAACGAGCTCGTATGTTGAGAAAAGACAGCTGAAGCCATTTTGGTCAAACCTTAAATAAACGTATGTAGAATCTTGAGCCACGCGCAGAGTGCATGTTGCAAATGACTCATCTACTCCCACATCAAGCCTGAGCACCGTAAAACTACATGCGTCATCTCTGATTTAGAGGCCGAGATGGGATAGAGGTAGGGCAGCCAGAAAGTCGTGGTTCAACTCCCAGCCATTCCCACATGTCGTGGTGTCTCTGGGCAAAACATCCTAATCCCCAATTGCTCCCCAGGCGCTTACACAGCTGCCCACTGCTCCACCTGGGTGTATCTCAGGTGTGATGGGTTAAATGCAGATAACTCATTTTGTCATTGTATGGAAACATACAGTGATGACAACATAGCACTTATATTTAATGTACCATACTTATATTGTGTGATGGCTAATGTCAAGCAGGTGAAAGATGATCGATTTAATAAAATGTATCCATTAGTTTATGACATATTTTACTAACACAACCATACACAAGGACACAAGCTGTAATACTATAATTTGCCTTTCAGCATCAGAAATAACAGATGGACTTACTTTCATGCTGGCCTACTTGACTAAACGTGGTTTTAATGTTTATTAATGGGACTACCTCGTTATTTATCTATTTTTTATTATTAACCTTTATTTAACCAAGCAAATCCCATCATGGATCTCTTTTGCGAAAAAGGCCTGGACTTGAAGGCAACCTAACATCCATGTTTTTGGACAGTAGGGGGAGCACCCAGGGGGAAACTCATGCAAACGTGTCATCCCAGGTCTAAACCGGGGAATGGCTGCTAAGTTGTCATACTGGCCAGTTGACTCACATGAAAAAAATAAATAAATAAAGCGTAGTTCAGCATGGATTTTATTTTCATTTTCACAACTAATTAATAAAATGTTTGCATTGACTCAAGGTGAAAGTCTTGCACAGACAATTCGTATATTTTACATGGAAAATTCTGGCCTTGAATGCAGCAGGTGATATGCATTTTTTCAGGCAAAGGTCAGCCTTTCATCAGATACTGCCGTTGGTCTATACAGGCAGTCCTCGACTTATGAACGGGTTCCGGACCTAAGGACCGTTCGTACCTCGATTTTGCCGTAACTCGGCGCGCCGGCCACATGGCACCGTAAGTCCGGATTTTCGGCCGTAACTCGAAAAAACTGAAACCACATGGCAGCCGTAACGTCTTTTTAAACACTTTTTTCAATGTAAAATAACAACATCATACTTAGAACGCCATTTTAATGTGTTTCCAAGCAGTTAGTTAACAAAATACCCTAAAAAAATAAATAAATAAATAAATAAAATGCTGCATAAAAAAGCCAATGTGAGGTGTGATGACGTCACTGGGGCGGCGCCGCAAGTCTGAGTTGCTGTAAGTCAATGGCGCCGTAACTCGGGGAAAACCTGTAGTGTCTTTACTAAAAAAAAAGTTTGATGACTCACTGCTCAGCTACTGCTTGTAAACTAAAGTCACTGCTCTGCTAATAATAAAGATGTACTTCACATAATATTCACATAAAACACAAAAATGAACAAAACAAGGGGAATTAGCTGCAAGCAGAGATAAAATTTCAAACAAAACCTTAAAGACTGTTCAGTAGTTTTAAAAACGAAAGCCATTAAAAAGATTTTGTGTAAAATCTAAAACAAGGAGTCAACACGCACACAATAAAGAGAAATACAGCCCAATAAAACAGAATGGAGGACAGCAAGCATACATCAGGTTGTGTGGCTGTTCCTTCTTTCATTGATCTCCGATTGTGTGTTAAACAGAGATATTGATTCCAAATTGACATTTGCTCTGCCCGAGTTGTGCCCATCTGCCTTGTATCAATATGTGTCAAGCGTGCTCTATCATTCATATTATGCAGCAAGCACCCTTTCTTTGTCCTGAATGGTTGAACACAGCAACAGAACATTGTGTGTGTGCACTGCTCTAAACTCTGACAGGTTTCAGTGCTCTAAGGGTTGCTCACTAAACAACTGTATGGATGCATTTAAGAAAAAAAAAATTAAAGTTACTTGAAAAAAAGGATTATCACCCATTGCCTTTCATGTCAGTTTTAGACCAAGATCCTCCTGTGTTGAAAAATGATGGCGTTTAAGCTGTTTCATTTAAACCTTAAAAATAGCAATTCTTTGCAATAGTGCAAGCTGTGGCAGCTGGTCAATAGAGGGCACTACGGTGCCGCCCCAACACTTACACAACTCACCATATTACCATGAAGACAATAAAAATGAAATAATAAAATAAAAATATTGTGAAATATATGTATTTTTTGTTGTGTTAGATACACATTTTATAGTTAATGATTAGTAAAGTTGTTTCTTTCAAAAACGTCTCTGACTGATGACATATTTCTGCCCTCGGGGCACAAGAATCTTTGCCCATAGACTCTCGTTAAAAGTTGTATATGCACAGTAGCTCCCCTTCCAATACAAGAGCTAGGAAGATTCTGGGCGCACCACTCCTGCGCCTAGAGTACGGATGCATGGTACGAACTATGCTTCTGGTCCCGGGAACAGATTCTTTATTTTTTCATCCTAGAACAGATTGTGCAGTGACACTCACAACCAGGCTATGTTGCAGGTAGGCTTTAAGCCATTGAACGCCCTTTATCTAATGCCAATGTTGCCGTTTCTGACTGATATGCCTCTCAACTTTTAGATGTCTCTGTGGGAAAAAAAAAACATTCAGCTGGCTGTGTATTCTAAAAATGGGAACTTGTGAATTTGTTTCTGGAGCTGGCATGCAAGCGCTAGTCTCCAGATATTGGGCTCTGAGCTAAATCAGTGCTATTGCTACATTTATTTGAATGTGCTTATAGAAGAAAAAACTAACAAAAAAAAAACAAACATTAATACTGTTCAACACTAAAATCACTGATGGTATTGTTACACTATTTACACCTGCATTTGTTTTGATCTGAATAATGAAAAATAAACCATATAAATGTGTGCGTGTATATATATATATATATATATATATACAGGTAGTCCTCAACTTACGAACGGGTTCCGTACCTACAAACCGTTCTTAAC
>JARVGS010000761.1:28268114-28284784 GCA_031762315.1 Hypsolebias antenori | reverse complement strand
CCTAAAAACTATTATTTGTTTGCTCGACATAACAGCAAAGGTGTGTCTCAGTTGAGCTTTTCTTTAATAAATTCACTTTAATGGTCAAATCAGCTGCATTTCACCTGGGCAGCACAGTGAAATGCAGCTGATTTGAGGTTTGCTCCAGGAGTTCTGCAATGAAACAAAGGTCGCAGCTATGGCAAGCCAAGTGTCTCATTAAGTCACTTTTACCTATTAATGATACACTTGACTTGCCATATATTGAGGGCCCTCTAGAGGCTGAAAATGGTACAGTTCAATATTTTCCATGTCAGAATGAATGAAATTGTCAGATCTCAGCCAAAAATTGGATTATAACTATGGGAAACAAAACATAAATAAGTCGCAGGACTTGCAAATTTATGCAAAACGGTGAGACTTTTACAGTTAGAATAAAAATATATATTTTTAAATATGCATAGCTGTGGACCACCTATAAAATTCATAAATCCACATTTCTCAGCCAAAAAGTTTCTTTACACCTGGCACCTTCATAATTTGCACCATGAACTCTAACTCACACCACACCGTTCACTATTATCGTCACCCTCTCACCGCCCCAACCGCCACACACCCCCACTTACAACCCTGCCAATGTGCCATTTCATTATGAGAACGATGACAATGTAATACGTCCAGCAATGATGGTAATGTCTTGTCTGGGGTAATTCCAGCTGGGGAGCCTGATGACTCATTTTAGTGTGAAGAGTGAGGATAATCGAAAAGTGACCAAGGCTAAAGAAAGACACAGCAGTTTAATTTACTTCAGGGGTGAAAGGGCAGCACAGACTGAAATATTCAAAATGTGCTTACTTTTCCACAGCATCACTGAAGAAAAACTATTTCACAGTCATATTCTGCTGGAGAAATTAATTTACAGAATATTCTGCCGTACACACGATTGCACATTTGGAAATGACTTGACTTGAAATGTTTTGCTCAAGTTTCAGATTCAATAAATATTTCATTTTTTGCCATGTATCGTGTAATTATAATTTCTCTTCCAAGTTAGGGCAGTGGTATGAGATCAGACCTGTTTGTTTTTCTCTGTTTGTCAGCAAGATTATGCAAAAGTTACTGGGCTAAGTCTCATGAAACTTGGAAAAGAGTTGCGCAATCTCATTAAATTTTGAAACTGTTTCAGACGCATTAGCCTTTAAAGCAGATGTGTTCCCTGACAGTCCTTCCTGGGAATTTATACAGTTTATCTTAAAGTTAATAAAGCCAATACATGTTTAAAATGAAATGCATTGCTTTGTACGGAGGTGCACATTCCTTATTTTCTTTGTTGCCTTGGTTGTAGACCAAGATTGCCTCATGTTGAAAGATAAAGTTGTAATCTTGTTGCTTTCTCAACAATCCAGGTAGAAAAATGCAACAAGGTTGACTCGGGTCCTCGGGTTCTTCTTCGTTGAGTTCAGACTGAAGAAAAGTTTTAGGTAAAAGACGAAACATTCCAACAAAGAAGAATCTGTCCAGAGGACCTGACTCAACCTTGTTAGACTTATGCACAATATGATGTGACATTGTAAGACGTCATGCTCAAAGTATGTGTTGTAAGTGACTGTCAGCTACCACCACATCACAGATTAGCTCAATCTTTAAACCTGACCAGGTTTTAACCATTTTTATGGAGATGAACTGATTATCTCTGGCAGCCATCAGCTTAAACTGGGCTCTCCTAAAGGTATGAGTTGTAGCTGTAGATCTAACTTTCAAAATATGTCTTGTGCGGCTCATACAATATTTTGCTAACAGAAACACAAAGCTGACTAACTGTAGGGACATTTACAAACGTCTTGCACTTTCAGGCAGTGCTCATGACAGATGTTGGAGATCAGTCTCAGCTACAACCACACCAACTTTTAGCTCGACATTCATAAACGTCATCGAGTTTGACCCATTTTAGGAATTTTTAAGTCAGTTTAAAGATCTTGAATGAGTTGACACAAAAAAAAGGTAATACTTTCTATGTGTGTACTTGTGTAAATTTAATGTATTTTCTGGTAATTGGATTTATACCTATGTAACGTTAAAAATGGAGTTGACATTGACAGAGTTTGTGAGACAACATTTTTAGGTATCATTCTGGACAACAAACAGTTGGAAGCCTCATACTGAATATATTAGAAATAAAATTGCAAAACTATTGGAGTATTGTTTAAAATAATAATAATAAAATAATAAGCGTAAAAGGCTTACACATTATATACTTTTCCTTGGTTATGCCTTATTTGTCATATTGCTCAAAAATATGGGGAAATGCAAATAAAACAACAACTGACATTAATAAATTACAAAAAAATGGCTTTTGAATAAAGTGGGATATTGTGAACCAACTAAAAAACTTTTTTTTAAGTAATACAGTACTTTAAAATTTAATGACATTGCTTATATATAAATACTGGAAATAATGTATAAAGCACTGAATAATCGGAAACTTCTGAGACTTCCTTCAGGAATTCAGAAATTATGTAAGTTAAGAGAGAGTAAATATAATTTACGAGGTTTGTTATTATTTGAACACGCTAAAGAGAAAAGTAAATTAAAATCTAGATTTATTTCAGTTATCGGTGTGAATCTGTGGAATGAACTGAATGTTGATCTCAAATGATGTGCTTTGTTTGGTGAGCTTTAAAAGAGCCTTAAAATGTAAAATTATAAAAGCTCATGGTGTTATGTAATGTAGATGTATATATGCATTGTGTAAACTTGTATGTATGTTTACATGCTTATTTAAATATAAATATGTGTATATGTACTTATGTAGGTGTATGGACAGTACCATATTTTCCATCGTACAGGTCGCACCACCCTATAAGTTGCATCAGTCCAAATATGTCTAATAAAGTGGAAAAATCCAAAAATATGTTGCTTCATCATGGAAGTCACATCTATTATGCATCACCACTGACGCGTAATGTTTGTTACAACCTGGAAATGTGGGCCGGTGTTGTGATTGGCTGTCAAATGGCGGCTGTGGGAGCATGCACTGGAGGATTTAAAACAAAAATTTAACAAGATTAACACTTAAAAACAATTATTTGTTAGCTTGACATCATAGCTAAGGTGTGTCTCAGTTGAAGTTTTACTTAATGAATGCACTTCAATGGTCAAATCAGCTGCATTTCGCCGGGGCGGCGCAGCAAAATGAAACTGATTTGACAGTTGCTCCAGGCGACCTAGATGAAGGTGGAAAGCTATGACAAGCAGATTGCATCATTAAAAGACACTTAATTATTGCATGACAACGGAATGCCATACTACTTGACTGCCATCTAGCGGCTGAAATTGGTAGTGTTCAATATTTTCAGTCAGAATGAATTAAATCAATCATATCTCAGCCAAAAAATGGTTTATAAATGTGGGAAGAATCCATAAATACATTGCTTCACTGTATAAATTGCAGGCATGCTAATTTGTGCAAAAAACTGCTTAAAACCACTTATACAGTGAAATATATATTGCATTATTGTAGACTGCTGAGTCTATGAATAGGGTTGGCAAATGTAAGCCTATTCCTTTTTTTAGTAAATGATTGATTTGTAAAATAGTATTTTATATTGTTGTCCTTTTTTGTGCTGTTCTTAAATTTACCAAAATAAAGTTGAGTTATTTCCATCTAATGATAACGTTCTGCAGATTTTATTTAAAGTTGTTGAGTGCTTCATGAGATAATTTTGTAATGGATAAACACACAACCACAGACACAAGCAAAATAATCCACGTTTGTTTTAAGTAAATATTGCACCCGAGTGAAATATTGTGTTTCTTGCATCCTGAGCATTTCTGCCCTTTTTTTTTTTTTCCTTCAAAAATTATTTTGTTCAAAATGGCTTCAGGGAGTGGTACTGTCCAGAAACCCCCATTTTGTTGTGGTTTCATTTGTACTTTGTCCTGCCTGTAGTTGCTGTGCAAGGTGTTGGTTTTTCAGGTTGTTGACTTCTCATTTCAGAGCACATTAACTCGGCTGGACTCAGCGTTTAGGCAGCGAATGTCATATGATGCTTTGCTGATGATGCCACATCACTTCGCAGGCCCAGATGTGCCTGCAGATGTCACTTGTGTGCAGTTTAATAGCAGGTGGTAATGCCTTTCATGGCAACTGTGCTGAACTGATGAGTCCGTGCGCTATCATTATCCCCTACGAGAATAAACATGCTTATCTGTGCACTGAAAGTAGCATTAGTGATTAGGGTAAGGGATTATTATTGGAGAAAGTCAACCAAAATGTAACAATTTGCTTTTTAAGCTGTATTTGTCAACAGAAAAACACGCTCATGCACTTTCAGCTAATGCAACACTCGTCCTTCATTAATAATGGCTGAACAGCACAGCTGCAACAGACATCAACTGTCCTGCTTAAGACTTTTTATGTTTAATGGTTAAAAAAAATCACCTTACAAGATTGCCAAAATGAGATTTAATTGAAATACATTATATTAAATAGAGGCAAAATTATGTTTATTGCAGTGTTTTAAACTAAGATCCTCTTATGATGAGAAGAGATGGCATTGTAGCCATTTTGGTCAACATTGTGCACAATGTCAAGCAATAAATTCAGAGTTCAGAGTCAGTGCTGAGGATGAGTCGCAGCTACTACCATGTCAACGTTTAGCTCAGTCTCTTTATTTGACTGCATTACATCCAGGTTTGTGTTTGCTGTCATTAATTAGCTGCTATCTTGAATGGGGCTGATCACAAATGGTAATGAGTGGTACATGTGTACCTTGTGATTACGCTCCGAGCGTGTCAATAATACCTGTGCAGTGGTTTATGAGACACTTTGCAAACAGGCAGATGGTGTTGACTCCAGCAGATAATGCTAAACTTTTTATACATTTTCTTGTGCAATCTTTTGCATGTGTAGTATGTGCAGAACACTAGCCCAAGCTTCTACCACACCATGTTTTAGATGAATATATGTCAGTTTATTGATCTACAACCTTGTTTTTTGTCTGAGTTCAGTTGGCTGTTGTGGCATTTTACAACTGGGGTGACCCCAAAAGATCGTCCAGTGATTGCCTTTTAAAGGTTACTAATGATCACAACATTTTGCTATGAGTGAAAAACAAGTTTTGCTCTTTGTAAAACACTGCGATCAGTTACATTGGTGAAAAAGGAGACATTCCAACCAACAGGTGCATCATGCACCTGTGGATTGTTCTCTTCGGGTCGAGGGTGAGGTTCTGCCTCAAATGGAGGAGTTCAAGTATCTTGGGTTTTGTTCACGAGTGACGGAAGAACGGAGCGTGAGGTTGACAGACTGAATGGTGCAGCGTCTGCAGTGTCGCAGATTCTGTACTGGTCCGTTGTGGTGAAGAGGGAGATGAGCTTTAAGGTAAATCTCTCTGTTTACCAGTCGGTCTATGTTCCTCCCCTCACCTCTGGTCATGAACTCTGGTAGAGACTGAAAGAATGAGATCATTGATACAGGAGGTTGAAATGAGTTTCCTCTGCAGGGTAGCTGGACTCTCCATTAGAGACAGGCTGAGAAGTTCTGTTATCAAGAGAGACTGAGTAGAACCACTGCTCCTCCACATCGAAAGGAGACAGGGAGGTGGTTCAGTCATCTAGTAAGGATGCCTCCTAGGCGCCTCCCTAGGGAGGTGCTTCAGACATGTCCGACTGGGAGAAGGCCCCAGGAAAGACCCAGGACACACTGGGGAGACTATGGAGTCCTTCCAGAAGAGCTGGAAGAGGTGATTGTGGAGTGAGATGTCTGTACCTCCCTGCTCAAGATGCTGCCCCAAGTCCTGAGTCCAGAACAAGAGGAAGATGATGGATGGGTCATTCAAGTCAGAAAGACCTCTCTATAAGCCTTCTTGTCCCAAAACAGCACCATTAGCAAATATAATTCCAGCTCCTACAGTCGACTGAAACTCAGAACACTTTGTGGTTAAGCCGCAGAGACACAACCACAGAAAAACCAGGGGCCACATGGTCATTCTAATACACAACATACAGACAGGTAGACTGCAAGATCGTTTTCCTCTTAACCAACGTGATCTGCTGCCAGATCATGAAAGCACCCTATTAAACACAGTGGGGGAGGCGGGGAGGGGGATTCATGCGCATGCATTATAGAAAGCTCCTGCGGGGAGCTATCAGTAAAGAGTAAAGAGAAACATCCTCCTCCAGTGTATCCACTTGTTTTTTCATGCATGTTAGCAGCGTTGTGATTGTAAATCACACAGGCCAGAGGAAAATGGGGAGCGGAGTGAACGAGGGAGGAACAGCAGACAAATGTCAAAATAAAAGGAGAGAGCAACTGAACGGGAGAGATCATGTCTTGTTGGCAGATCTTGTTCCACTGCTGGGTGTGAAGTGAAATGTGTTGTCTTTGCTGCATGCTGGCAGATGCTTCTTCTGCCCTTTTACCGTGCACTCTGTTGTATATTTAATTAATGACTTCTTTTATAAGAAAAGCTTTTGAATAATTTTAGACAAACATGTAACTTTCATTTTTATAGATCACCATCTCCCCAGCAGGTCTGTGCTTCACTTCACTTTACTGAAGTCAGCACCTGCTGGCAGTGCTTTATTTTTTTTTATTTTTTTTTTACAAAACAAGCATTAGTGCATGCCTCGACGTCCAAATAAGACGGGTGTCTGAGTGTGGTGCAGGAGCCATCTTGAATTGGACTGACCATAAATGTGTATTTAGGATCAATCACAGCTACTGTCATGCAAATTTTAGATCAAAATATGTAAAGTCGACCAAGTTATGGACATTTTTTAAGTCAAAACCATTATCGGCTACCTCCGCCTCTTGGAAACAGGTAACTTTTTTTTTTTTTTTTTTTTTAACCATACTGTTTCTAATGGTTAGACATTTGACTTGAGAGATTAATGTTTACTATATTTGTTCAACATCACTGTTAAGAGAGTTTTTTTTTGGGGGGGGGGAAGTTTAGTAGTGTTTTTTATTTTATAATTTTTTTTTATTATTATTATTTTTATTGCGTAATCTGGTCAATTCTGGACACAGTGATTCATTCTAGGATTTTTTCCTCAGTCGCTCTCGGATGCTTATCTTCCCTCTCCCATCCTCCTCCTGCTTTTTTGCTCTCTGTCTGTGTATCGGGGATTCTATTTACACATTTTCCGAATTGTAAATTACTGTCATGGATCTGGTCAGCTGGACTTTCAACGCAATCAATAAAAATTTTCAGCCAAGCAATAGGGTTGTAGAAAGCCGTCATGCCCCACTGAGATGCACACGGCAGGGTACGTCATGGATCCGTAGGGGGTTTGGAAGCTGATGTGTCTTTCTGTATTGCCTCAGGAGGACACCAAAGACGTTTATACAATTGGAATCATAGTATCAGGGTTTCTGCTTTTTGGCACTGGCACATACCTGTTATCAGCTATTGAAAAATATGGCAGCGGCAGTTTTGGCCATGGCTAAACTGCCAACAATGTGTGAAGGTTTGGTTCATGCTTCGAGTGCTCAAAATCAGCTGGTTTATGAGCTCAACCATAAGATGGACGCGATTTGCGAGAACTGCACACTACTAGCGGCTTCTGAGACTCAACAGCCTGTTGGAGACGACCTTGGAGGAGACTCGTAGGCACGGAGCAGTAGAACGCCCACTAATTGAGCCATTTTGGATCTTGAAAGTACCAGCAGGACTCGAGGCTGACAAGAAAATAGTCTTCCTGAAAAAAAAAAAAAAAAAAACTGCGGCTTATCTAAATCTGACTCCCCCATTTGTCCTCAAAGCAGGCTGACTTATCATAATTCTCCTAGGATGTGTATAAACTAAGAAGGCTGTGCTCTATCCCCCGCCACCCCCCACCCGAGAACTTCTGTGAAGGCTTATCAGAGCTGTACCGGCTGACACCAACATCTTAACAGGACTATGGTGCTATCTGGAAGTGCTTCATGGACAAATCTCACCGTCTTGTTGTCAAATGCTTATGTAGTGTGTTTTAACTGTGCTTGCTGTTAATTTTTTGATGTCTTAAATCGTGTCCTTGTAAGGACAAGGTGTGAAGAGATCTTTTTGTAATAACACTATCTTTCCTCATGGTATTTTCCCCTTTCCTAGCTAAAAGTATAAGGGGCCACACTTTTAGGAGCAGCAGCAACGTGCACCACGCTCATCTTTCAGACGCCTGTTCAAACATAATCTCATTGTACTTCAGTGCAATGATAATAAAACTTATTCTGATTATTTATGTACATTTATCTATTTCCACAATCAAGTACTGAATTATCCTGTTTGTACATCCTGTTTACAAATAGAGAAAAATATTGTTATTAATGCAGTTTGTTCAGAGCATTTGGTTATCTGTGGCAATAGTTAATTATGAGCAGATGTTCAAAAAACTAAACTCAGGTAAATAGATTAGTCATCAACTTCTTGTTTAAATGAGAGTCAGCCACAAAGAAAGGAAATGTTGAATAAATGAGCAGACGTAGGTAGAAGATTTTTAATCACTCAATACAAAAGCACAAAGAAAAACGCGACATGAAGTGATGAAGAGAAAAACTTTTTCACTTTGGTTTGTACTTGAAAGTCCTTTTTCTCTTTCCTGCAGCATTTCTCTAAACGTACTTCTCCTCAGGCTTCATGCATACGGTTTAACGGAATGACTGACGGATTTGAACAGCTTAAGTACAGGGTTACAGGAAGACTTCAATCCCACCTTCTTTACAGTAAAACTGAGAAAGTCGATGCCTTCTCACTGGTGCCTAAGAATGTGTGTGTGTTGTCATTAATTAAGTTCGAAGGCTTTCATTTTAATAATTCTGTCACCAAATGAAAGCATCAATTTTTCATTCAAACCTTCAAGCCTTAGGAAACCCTGCTCATTAGATTGACAGCTGGATGCTATCTGCTCCAGTTTGGCTAAAATAATCAGCTCCCACCAGCTGCTTTGTTTTTGCATCAGCAAAAAGCTCTGATTCCATTTGACCACACCCATTAAGTTTAACAGATATGAGCAGTTTGTAAGTGTTCTGCATCCAAAACTTAGCAGATAGCAGGTGTCGAAATATGTCTTGTCACAAACACAGCACTTGTTTGATGATTTATACAGAGCTGTAACACCTTCTCGCTGGAACAGAGTTAAGTCAAATTTATTTATAAAGCACATTTAAAACAGCAGCTGTTACCAAAGTGCTTAACAATAAAATCATGGCAGTAAAAAAAAAAACAGCAAGATGTAATTAAAAGCATAAATAAATAAATAAAACTCAAAAACAATGAGAAACAATGAAATACTAAATCAAACCACACTGTGTTAAATACCAGTGAAAAAAGTGTGTTTTTAGAAGAGAGTTAAAAACAGGAAGTGAGGTGTCCTGTCTAATGTTGAGGGGCAGATTTTTCCAAAGTTTGGGGCCCATGACTGAAAAATCATGATCTCCTCCGAGCTTCAACCAAAAGCAGCTGGTCAGATGATCTCAGCACCCGAGCAGGAACATATGGTTGAAGTAGGTCAGAGAGGTATGAAGGTTCAAGACTGTTAATGCACATAAAGATCCACAGGAGAATTTTAAAATCAAGTCTGACATGTACAGAGAGCCAGTGAAGTGAGGACAAAACTGGTGAAATGTGCTCAAACTGAAAGGGAGACCTGACTGACTCCAACATGAAACACATTACAGTAGTCCAGCTGGGTTGTAATGAAGGCATGGACTAATTTTCCAAAGTCAGATCTGGTCAACAGGGGCTTAAGTTCAGCTGTCTGCCTTAACTCGAAGAAGCTTTTCTGCAGAAGAGTTTATCAGTTTATTAAACTTAAATCCAGTGGTAGCTTGGTGGTTGTTGCTTCAGGAAGGGCATCCGGTGTGAAAACAATTGCCAAGTCTTACTGTGACTTAGTTCACTGTGACGACCCCTGAAGAAGGGAGTATCCAAAAGGGGAAGAAAAAAACAAACCCTTAAAGTCAGAGTCTAAAACCATTGAGATTCATAGCAGACTGCTTAAAATAACGCTGAAGAGAGTCAAGGTTAACAGGATCAGAGTAGAGCTTGGTTTAAAGCACAATGACTTCAGTTTTTTTTTTTTAATTATTATTATAAAACTTAAATTTGAAGCCATACGTGCCTTGATGTCATCAACACATTTTTAAAGACGGTGAACGGAACAAGAACTGTTAGGTTTCAATGGCATATAAATCTGACAATCATCAGCGTAACAACGTAATGAAAGATCACCTTTCCTCAGGACAGACCCAAAGGGAGTAGATAAGAGTGAAAACAAAAGGAGTCTAAGATTCAAGCCCTGTGAGACGCCAGAGGAAAGAGGCACTGATGCAGAAACACTATTTCCAAACTTAACACAGAAACTCCTGTCACTTAGGTACGAACAGAACCATTCGAATGTTGCACCTGTCATCCCAGCCCAGTGAGAGGGTTAAAATGTTTTCCTGATACCTCTTTACTCGTGTTGTGAAGTTAACGTCTACAGTTCCTCACGTTTGATTCTTTGAAGTTCTGAATGCCACCTGCTGTCAGGAGGCAGTAAGATTTTTGCCTAATTAGCTATACATATTTATTAACGTTTTATTAACATTTCTACTAAACTCCAATCCAGAACCATTTAAATGGACCCCAGTGAAATAAAATTTTGAGCAAGACATAAAGCTAAAGACCTTCAAGCTTTTTTTTTTTTTTTTTTTTACGTTACATGCTTGAGCACTCATCGTTGAGTTGTTCCTTAAATATTTATGTTTCTTTCAGAAACCTGTGATGTCAGGTCCGCACTAAATCTTTCTGCTTTAAATTGCAGGTGACGGTGATCTGACCTGTTCTCAGGTAATTAGAAAGTAATCGTGGGCTCAAGCGGGTCAGTGCATGGACAAATTAAAATTATGAATAGCTCTATGCCAAGTAATGTGTTAATGGGGGTGTGAATGTAGGGAATACAAAAAGCCATCTTAAACTGACGGAGAGGATACAAGTACATCTTCCCTCCTGAACCCAAATGATTTTATATAATCCTTAAACAAAGACACTGACTGCTGTCTTCTCTGCTCCTCTGAGATTACTGGTAATTCTCCTGAGACTGACAGGTATAATAATCATTGCACATTGACTCATTGCGTGGTATTGAGAGTTTCTTCTCTGAGCCACAGTGTCCGTTTGATAGTGTCTGTAAAAATCAAAGCAGGTGTTATTTTGGTTCTACCTTCCAACACAGAATTGTCTTGGCAACTTTAAACAAATCAAATTAAGACAGCAAACATTCACAGTGTTGGTTTCTGTTTCTGCTGCTTGTAAAGAAATAAACATGCCAAATACATTTTGGGGTCCAGAGAAATCCATCGGTTTCAGTTTTTTCTCTGCAGCAAATTAGCCGGCAAACAGTCGGCTAAATGGTGAATCCTTTTAACTTTTATAATTTATTATATTTTTTGTAAAGTTATATTCTTAATTACTGTTTTGAAGGAGAAAATAATAAGACCAGAGCCCTAGCTGTTACTGAGAATATTCTTCTTTTTTCATATTAAATATAGTTGCAGTGTGCGGCACGGTGTAGTTGGTAGAGTTTCTGCTTATCAGCAAGAAGGTTGCTGGATCAAATCCCAAAAAGGGGTCTTTCTGAGTGGAGTTTGCATTTTCTCCCCGTGCATGCATGAGTTTTCTCCGGGTACTCCGGTTTCTTCCCACAGTCCAAAAATCATGCATATTGGTAACTAAATTGTCCTTAGGTGTGAAAGAGTGAATGGTTGACTTGTTTTTGTGTCCCTGTGATGGACTGGAGATCTGACCAGGGTCACAGTGACTGCTGGACATGGGCACCAGTGACCCCTGTGCCCCAAAAACAAAGAAGGTAAAGATAATGGATGGATAGATTTGCACTAAAAGCAGGTGCAGTCACATTTTAAATCATGATTAATCCATAGATATGTTCCAACCCTTGAACTGAGTTTAGGAGGCACAGGGTGTACCAAAATGTAAACTAAACAAAGCTAATGACTCAAAATCAGCCAAATTTGACATTACAATGATTAATTTGTCTAGTACTTCTGGGCGTTACAGACAGAAGGGAAGCAATGAACTTCAGGGTCTCCAAGACCAAAGCAACAAACAAAAGAATGCCCCTTCTGGCTAGAAAACCAAATCACCTCTTATCTAACAAAACAAAAAGTCAATTTCCTGAGCTCCCTGACTGGCCACAAATCAGGAGAAAATTTTGTTAAAATAAAAATGGCGGTGCACCCCTAACAAACTTCCCATCTAAGCAAAAGCTCATAAATAGTAAAGTTCACAGAATATCAGAAAGATCTTCTCATAGTTAATATATTTTGTACACAGTTACATTCAGAGCCAACCACACTTGGGGAAGAGGAAATACCCAAGGGAAAGGGGGCGTGGCTAAATCACTGAAGCTTTTATGCAGTCCACTGATGAGGAGGAAGTGATTCCAGGTGTGCAGCCTGGAGTGACAGCAGGCCTGTAAACAAGCAGAGGAGAAAGGTTGTCCTCAAGCAAGAGAACCCCTAGAAATCAGTGTATGTAACTCATGTTAAAGAGATTTCACATGAATGAGGTTTGTATGATTTCATGTCCGCCGTGTAGACAAGCATGCCTCAATAACAGAAAAGCAACAGTATTGACATTTACTAAAACATGACACGTGCAGGTCGATTTTTATGATGGCTGAAAATAGACTGGATAAGCTAATATTTCTTTGAATGTGTCTGCTTCCCTGTCTGATATTATATAAACTTAATGTATTATTTTATCATACTAGACGTCAGTTAAACATCTAGTGGCTGCTCACTTTCTCTGCATGCCTAAAATGAACAACTACACCAGAGCTGTTGCGAGCAGCATCCCATTCTTCATTAGAGACAGTGTTATGATTATAATAAAGCAGCATGAAGAATATTTATCAAGCTGCATTATGGGCTATAAGGCTATTTATTAATTTACTACACCGTTTTGGCAACAGTAAGTCAAGCACCATTAACTTTGTTTTTTTTCATACAAATAAATAATTTTCTGTGAGAAAAATAAATGTATTTTGATCATTGCAACACACGTTTCAGGTTATTGGATACTTTTGACTTGAAAATAAGTAATTAGGTAACAATAAAATTCAGCTCAAAATATTTTTGGGAAAATATAGAGTTATGGTATTCAATCAAATTTTTACAAGGTTGCAAGAGATTTTATTTTTCTAGCAATATCCAGAATATTAAAAATGTTAATTCTCTCAGTGAAAACTTTGCTAGTTTTCATGAACTGCAGCAAATGTTAAAACAAAAATAGGCTGCATCACCAGGGTTGCCAGATAGAAAATGACAAATGATTGTACTATTGCTTTAAAACAAACCTATTTTCCTTTAAATTTTTGCACGTGCTGAATGTGAGCTCCCATTGCTGGAATACTGTACAGGCCCTAAAACATTTGTACAAGCACAAGTTAATATCTGGCAACACTGTGCACTACCTAAAATAATTTGCTAAAATTATAGAAAAATTGTGACACCTAAAATAAAGTACCATAAACACAGGCATGCATGTACAGGTAAAACAAAAAATACATTAAAAATAATAACAATATTTTACTTAAATGACAATTAATTAAATCTGAGGCCATTGGCCTCTGTCATAAAAGAGTTGTAGAAAAGTGCTCTCTTTGGGTCGAGGGGGAGATTTTGCCTCAAGTGGAGGAGTTCCAAGTTTCTCAAAGTTTTGTTCATGAGTGAGGGAAGAATGGAGCTGGGGACAGACTGAATGGACATTCAGACTGGAGACTGACAGACAGACAGATTGGTGCAGCGTCTGCTGTGACAATCCATTGTGGTGAAGAGGGAGCTGAGCTGTAAGACAAAGCTCTCTGTTTACCAGTCAGCCTACATTCCTACCCTTGCCTATGGTCATGAACTCTGGGTAGAGACTGAAACAATGAGATTGTGGATACAGGAGGTTGAAATTATTTTTCTCCACAGGGTAGATGGACGCTCCCTTAGAGATAGGGTGAGAAGGTCAGTAATCTGGAGAGACTCAGAGTAGAACTGCTGCTCCTCCACATCCAGAGGAGCCAGTTGAGGTAGTTCAGGCATCTGGTAAGGATGCTTCCAGGGTGCCTCCCTAGGGGGATTCTTTGGTCATGTCTGACTGGGAGGAGACCCCAGGGAAGACCCAGGTCAACTGAGAGACGTACTCCCGGAAGTGGTGGAAGAGGTGGCTGTAGAGAAAGATGCCTGGTCCTCCCTGCTCAAGCTGCTGCCCCCAAGACCTGAGTCCAGAACAACATACATGCATGCATGTATGCATGCATGTATGTATTTATGTATGATGTATGTATTTATGTATGCATGTATTTATGTATTTATGTATTTATGTATGCATGTATGCATGCATGCATGCATGCATGCATGCATGCATGCATGCATGTATGTATGTATGCATGTATGTATGTATGTATGCATGTATGTATGTATGTATGCATGTATGTATTTATGCATGTATGTATGTATGTATGTATTTATGCATGTATGTGTGTATGTATGTATGTATGTATGTATGTATGTATGTATGTATGCATGCATGTATGTATGTATGTATGTATGCATGTATGTATGCATGTATGTATGTATGTATGTATGTATGTATGTATGTATGTATGTATGTATGTATGTATGTATATATACATACACACATACATATATACATACATACATACACACATATATTAGGGTCCGGATTTTTGTTTTGATTCCCACAAACCACTGACTGAGATGAATGAGCTTTAGTTCGAATACATTAAAAAAGTGAGCCAGTGCAAAATTTCAAATATTGTTTCAAAATGTGGTTTAGTTATTTATTCATGGCAAAGAATCACTTTTTTCCTCTTCCAATTTTATCTGTTGGTTTGGCTCATTCGCCACAAACCCTTCATGCTTCTCCAAACGGTGAGCCTGCTGACCACTGTACACCATAGATAAGTAGTTCACACAATCCCAAATTTAAACAAACCAAAAAAAAAAATCCTTTTAGCATACATTAGAAGCCACTGTGAAGGCACATTTTATTATCTCGTTGAATGTGTGGTCGCTCGTTAAGATAAGAATAAGGATTATGAGCCTGTATCAGGGCATCTCAACTGAGAAAACTGTGGCATTTAGGATTTCCATCAGTTCATTAGTCATGATTATGATGAAAAGGTAAAGTGCTCAGAACATGAGAAATGGGAAGAACGACAAAACTAAAAAAAGTTGGAGGCAAAAAGAAAAAAATAAAAGACGGCCAGGTGATAGATAACGGAAAAAAGACAAGGATTTGTAATAGACAGAGAGATAGAGAGGCAGAATGACAATGGTGCTAAAGCCTTTTCCATCCTCCTTGCAAACGTTGTTGATCCCCTTTTTCTCTCATTTAAATTCCTCTCTATTGTCATTTCAATCCAGGCCTAACCCCCACCGCCTGGCAAACACAAACTCGCACAATTGCTTGCTAACCCTTGTGGACATTAAAGTGCACATGTATTGACCTCCAACAGCAAGCAGGACAATCCCAGGGTGTAGAGCTCACACATCTCTGATAATCCTTATCGGGGAGCACACGCTGACAGTGTCTGCTGGAAAAAGAGGCTCAAGTTTCACCAGCCTGCAGATGTCTGAGACGCTACCCATGCTAACATGGGTGAGAAATAGCAAGCAGCTTGTCGCCAAACATTCACAGTCTTGTCAGCCTAACAATGGCATGCTGACTGGCACAATGCTCAGCTGTGCCTTGTCAACATGTACTGTTGACATAGCTAACATCAGTGCTTTCATTTCTTATACATCCTACAGGCTTGTCAGCAGATATGCTGATCTTGGTATTGGTTGCCTGAAATGTCCTCAGAGGTGTCTAACAGCACTGAGAAGGCTCGAGAAGAATCTCTTCTCAGCATGGTTGGAACGTGTTTGATTAATATCATCCCTGGGCTCACGGTGAGCCTGTCAGCACCTTTGGGTCAGAAACAGCAACTGTATGGGATCTAAATATTGCCCTGTCTAAGACATCCAACTGTATCAGTACACGTAAACTACAGTGTTACTCCTTGTTTAGTGTCTATTAGAAACATAAAGAACAAGATAGGGATGGAATCAAGTTTGACTAAAATCAGGAGGTTTAAAGTTGCACAAGGTTTGGTGGTAACTGACAGCATATCTATACAGAAATCACAGAGGTAGCTTTGATATGAAAATTATAAAACTATTAGCATTACTGCAATACAGTACCACTACTTTGTGGTTATTTTATTTTATTTTTTTTTCACGGACTCGCTCTATCGCAGTTTTTCCAAAGTAAGATTGGACATGACACAATTGGCTGATTCATGGATGAGCCGCACGATCGGCATTAATTTTTAATTAAAATAAAGTATTTTAAATTATATAGAACCTGCTGCACATGTGTGCAGGCAGCCCACAGGTGAAGGAGAAGCTTCCTCCTGCAGCGTGTCATATCTCAACTCTGCATCGGAGAAGTAGGCGTGGCCAAAAGCGCTGGCAGGTGGCAGAGTGCAGCTGTGGCAGAGAGCTGAAAATTATGACAAGCTGTGCTCTTTTAGTGCGTTTAGAGTTTAGAAACATTGTTTAAAATATTTCAATAGTGTGGGAAGTGTTTTAAACACACACACACACACACACACACACACACATGTATATATATATATATATATATATATAT
>JARVGS010000761.1:28089306-28102044 GCA_031762315.1 Hypsolebias antenori | reverse complement strand
TACCGTACATGTACGTGTATAAGTGTCGGCTCGTGTGGTGTCCGACTTACGGCAAAATCGGGTTACGAACGGTGCGTGAGAACGGATCTCCGTCGTAAGTCGAGGACTACCTGTATAAAAAAATAACAGATGTTCTACTTTTGGGAGAAACATGTATTTTCTTTTAAGCCTCTTTTGATGTTCAGAGACAGAGGTCTGAAGATAAATGGCTTGAAGGTGCTGTACGTTTCACTTCTGACCCCACAAAGAAACCTGCAAAATGCACCCGTTTGCTCACACATAGCTGTATTTTCACGGCTCCTCGACAACCACATGCTGGTTAAAAACCTGCTGGAGGGTCATTATCCTGCCAAGAGTGAACTTTGCACCAGCACTTGGGCACAGTCTGACGTTCTTCTCTCACACCCGTGGCACAGTGATTGTGGCTCTGTGCTCACACAGTTATTAAGTAACCGAACTTCACAAAAGCATTATTATCCTCTCCATTCTGAGTCAAGCTGTTCTAATACCTTTTCTTGTTTGGGTCTTTGAAGCAGAATGGGATTTTTCTTTGTCCCTGTTTGATGTGTGTGTAGGCGCCTGTGGACAAATGATTTGCTTTGTTTCCTGTTGTCTTTGTTCTCCGTATTTATTTTTGTGTGTTTGTGTGTGTGTTTATTATGTTATTTCAAACTCTACTTTTTTTGCCTTGTATTTATAGTTTTTTGTATTCTTTAAAAGAAATATATGTTCAAGAACAACTTTGAAAGAACGTCGGGTGTTCGGGTTGAGTGTGATATCCTTTCGTCGTCTGGTGCTAATTAGTGTCTTTCTTCTTTAGAAAAGGACTGAAATTACCATCACAAGAAAATCAGTATTTCATTTTTAAGATCTGAAATTCTCATTTTCACCGTCAATCATGATTTATTTATTATTTTTGTTATCAAAAATATGAAGTGTACTGAAAAAATATACGACAATTTAAATTTCTACAGCTGGAGAAAGCATGTCCCTTAATGGGCTTTTTTTTAAATAAGCTACTAAAAGTATTGTATTTTCTTTATGAAAACAGACTTTTATGTATTTATTTATTTATTCAAAGAAAGTATATGAAACTTTATGTTACTGTAAATTAAAGAGCTACCATTTCATAATGGAATGCATGTCACCCCATCAAATGTTAAGAAATTATACCGTTGTAGTCAACTTGGTCAATCAAACAAAGATTGTGCAATCTCTTGACATATGGTGAGATATCACTTCAAGTTTGTGTTGTGCATGACTCTCAGATACTACCACACCAAACTTTAGCTCTGTATCTGTAAAATTAACTGAGTTAAAGCCATTTTTGTGTTTGCCAAAAGTACATCGCTGTGGTGGCCATCTTGAATCAGATTATCTCTAAACATACCGGTTATAGATGTACATCTAAAGATCAAGTTACAGTAGAATTCAGCAAGTGGTTCACGGGATATTTTGCTAACAGACACAAGTACAAACAATAACTGTCCTTGCCTTTTAGTGGTGGGCGATAAAAAGGACACTTTATCTTCCATCCATCTTATCATCTTTACCCGCTCACGGGGGTCACTGGTGCCCATGTCCAGCAGCTATCAGTGTGCAAGAGGCAGGGGACACCCTGGCTGGGATTTGAACCAGGGCGACCTGCTTGCTGAGAGGTGGCAGCTCTACCAACTGCACCACCGTGCCATCCATACTTTGTCTTACCCATTCAACTTATTTTATTGTTAAGCACTTTGGTAACAGCTGCTGTTTTAAATGTGCATTATCAGTAAAGTTGATTTAAGTGTCGTCTGTAATCCTAATCTCTGTTGATGTAAAGTGGGTCAGAGATTACACATTGGTACTTCAGTCACTTTAGTCAAGGAGGTGAGACTAAGGGGGTTGAGATGGTGTAGAGGCAGGGCAGCCGACTCGGGAGCCACAAGTCCCAGGTTCAATCTCCAGTCATTGCACATGCCATGGTGCCTCTGAGCAGGACACCCTATCCCCACAAATGCTCCCAGGCACCCTCATAGCTGCCCACTGCTCCACTTGGTGGTGGATGGGTTAAATGCAGAGATCCATTTCCACCATTGTATGGGAGCATACAATGATGACAACACATTATTATTATTATTATTATTATTATTATGGGGCAAAATACCAGTAATTGACAAGCATAGCAACAGAACCTTCTCCGGACCACTGTGTTCCTGCTGTGGTGGGCTGGACTCAGAACACTAATGCTCAACCTGCTGACACCAGGCAGTCAAGAAAAAGTTCATTCAACATCAAACGCTTTGGAGACAATAAGGAAAAATCATTTTTAGACGATTCATTTAACAGAAATCGAGTTCCAGATCACCTTCTCCGAACGATGAGAAAATCCTTTCTTGAAGACGTCACCCGCCGCCATGTTGTGAGATCTTGTGAGACCTCAGAGTTCATGTTGAGGATGACTCTCAGCTACTACCACACCGATATCTGTAAATCTGACTGTGCCACAGACATTTTTGTTGTCACATCCATGAGCTGTGTAAACCTCTTTATGGAGTATTTTGCTAACACTGTCCTGCATGTTCCTCTGCTTTACCACAGCTGATGTGAACGAATGACTGTTTCACAGGATCCTGCAGAACTTGAAGACCTGCTGAAAATCAGGGAAACCTCTAAAACACGCAGCCGCTGCGGCAGGCACATTATCACCCTTGCTCCTTTAGGCGCCGGCGATGACCACATTAGCATGAAGACTTTTAAAGAAGACGTTGATGAAGTATACGGTCATGCACTGATGCAGCATTTAATGTGCTAATAACGCAGGGAGTTAAAAGTGGAGAAACAACAGAGTACCTTCTGTAGATGTTCGAGTCTGCCCTTTTCATATTAGACACGATCCAGCAGCTCCGTTCTCACAGAGCTTGTCAGCGCCGCTTGTTCGCAGCTAATGCAGCAGAAACAAATGTAACTGGGAATTTAAAAGAACGTACAGTTGCGTATTTATCCCATTTGCACCTTTTGACACAAAGTCGTTGATTTATTTGCTCCGCTCAGACCAATTGTTTATGCAGGTGATCTATTTATAGATTGCATTCATGAATTTGTTGAGCGAAAAGACAAAATATTTTTAAATTGGTTATTTTGGTTGACAAGCCTTGGAAACCTAAAGACCTCTGCTCGGACGTAGAGGCTAAAAGTTGAAGATAAGAAAGAAGAGCGATGTCAATCAGACACAAGTGACCAGTAACATCTTAAAGTTAAGACTTAATCTTGTTGTGAGACACTGAAGTAAAACTAAACAATAGTCATATGACGTGTCTTCTTGACGGGGTGGTACAGCGGAGCAGTCGGTAGAGCTGCCGCCTCACAGCGAGAAGGTCGCTGCATCGAATCCCAGCCATGGGCCCGTTCTGGGTGGAGTTTGCATGTTCTCTCCGGGCGCTCCAGTTTCCTCCCGCAGACTAAAAACATGTTCGACTGATTGGAAACTCTAAAGCGTGAGAGAGAGTGAATGTTTGTCTCGTTTCTTTATGTGATGGACTGGAGACCTGGTGTCCCCCCACCTCTCACACAGTGACTGCTGTGGATATGGGCACCAGTGACACCCCCCACGCCCCATAACTCAAAAAGGAAGTCTTTATTTAGAGCCAGGCTCCCCACAGCAGGCCTGATGTTCCAACAGACAGAATTAAACCAACAGTTTCAGACTTTGACCACTTGAGGTCAGTGTTGCACCTGAGCTGAACATGAAGGACCACATTTAAATGTTCAGTACTCCAGGTAGATAATCCAACAAGGCTGAGTCAGGACCTCTGGATGTCGTTTGGATTTATTCATTCATTTAAAAGAAAAAGAAAAAACATTCAATGAAAAGGGTGCTGAAAGAAGAAATTATATTTGCCCCTTATTTAAAAAATATATAAAGTAATTTAAACAAAACTCAGGCTTTAACTATATCATACTTTTCCTAACAATTTAACTGAATCATCTATTTAAACAAATTGTTTTATAAATGTTTATATTGATAAATAAAATTCCACAATCCTGTTCCCTGAATTACAATGCAGCTCCTTCAAATTAGATCTAAATGGAGGTTTTACAAACATTTCCATTCTCCTTACATTATAATCACACTTTTAACAAATTTTAAATTAATATTTGGGGGTAATATTTTTAATGAGCTTTATACATGACTTGTAAAATACTATATTAACCAATTCATAAAATTCCAATAATTTCAATTGATGAAAATAATATATTTGTTGGTTGACCATAGCACTTAATTCTTATGGCTCTTTTTTGTAAAATAAAAATTATTTGTAATTGTGTTGCATGTTTTTCCCCAAACTTCGATACAATAAATTAAATGTGGATCTATCAATAAGAAATGCTGAGGGAAATACCTTTTTTTTTTGTTTAAAGATGGCAACAGTATGAATAAAAGGTTGGCATTCCAACAGTCTAAAGAATTCCAAGTATCCACTCTGACATAAGTTAGATGCATTTGCTGTTGCATTTATTCATTATAGAGCTGAAAAAAACTAATCTGAAAAATCCAAACGGTTTCTTTTCTAAAATTATTGTATTGAAAAGTTGTAACTTTTGAGCTTTGTTAGAAGCTTCCGTTACTAAAGATGTTTTGAGACACCATTAGCTATTAGTCTTTTGCCCAAAGAGCTTCGTGATGTTCTGAGGTCATCTGGGACAGGCTGCCCCCTCACAAATCTTCAACACTATGCTTTAAATGGTCATGGACTTGAAGTGACTATGGATTAAATATCTGCTTTTAATCATTGATTATGTATCTAAACTGGTAACTTTTCTGTCCAGATAACCAGGTTCTGCAGTTTGGGAAGCTGGTGAGCACCTCCAACACCTACGAGCCCACCGCCCCCGGAAGCCCCAGGAAGGTTGTAACTGTGACCACAGACCAGCCTCTGCTCTGGAGCATGGGCATCAGGAACAACGGGGACTAAAACATTGAAAGAAGCACCAGCATGCTTTGAGTTTTACGCACTTATGAAAAGAATGTTCTTAAATTCAGAAATGCTCAAGGTACCTTATCTAAATATATTCATGCTGGACTCTTGAACTGATTTAATGCACAGTGCCTGATTGTATTGATATTTATGTAGTGAACAGCACTTTTTAATGTAATAAACAAACCTTTGTATCAACAAATTAAAACAAATACAATTTGCAATAAAAAACAAAATCAGTATCTGGCTTTGCATTTTTTTATTTTATTTACATGGCAAAATAAAAAAAGGTTGAGAACAGAATGTAAAAGTGTCCTTTCAGTTTCCCACCACACCAGTCCAATAACACGGTGTGTGACCGCAGACGTGACGTTTGTGCCGTTCCTTTAATCAGGATTCAACCACCGCTAGAAAACAAAACGTGAAAGTTATTAGAAAAGCATCTGAATTTTCATGATATTCAAAGTACCGTAAATAAAGCTTATTGTGACTTTAGACAGCTGAACTTGTGTTTTATGTTTTCCTGTTGAATATACTTTATCTTATTGTGGTAAATAGTTAAAAAATACAATTATGAAGTTTGTCAAGAACTTGTCAAGGTATAAAGCCAATTTCCTAAATTACCTTTCAAAATACTTGCCTTGTCTGAATTTACATACTAGCACGATTACACGGGCCTAAATAGCACTCATTTGCAGTCTCTTTCAAAGTTACTTAAAATCAATGCATCTCTTTGGTATTCACACCCAATTTTAATTATGTAATAAATGGGTCATTTGTTTTGCACCAAAAAAATTTAAAAAAAACTATTCTGGTCCAATGCAGCCTTTTTGTGCTGCGACTAAATGACGTCGTTCAGATTCAAAATCTTAACTCCGTCGGTGAACGAAGATTCCCTGACTGCAGCAGTACAACAGGGTTTTAAACACACGGCCATACACAGACTGCAGAGTGTACAAGGGTGCAATGGAGCTAAACAAGTGTTCTTAAAGTACAGTGACCGGTTGTGAAATCAGCATGATTCTGATGCATGTATGGATTTTTATACAGCAAAGTGTGTTTTGTACTTACACAATGATGTTGTTGATGGGGATATGGATGAGCTTGACAAAGAACCCGATGAAACCCATGATGGCAAACCCAATTGCTGTAGCCATGGCAATCTTCTGAAACTCTGAAAGAGGACAAAACTCTGTTAGAAACACTGAACAAAACTCATCTGTGTTCCGACATGAATTAAATGTCAACCATAACTGGGCTTTTTTTTTTTTTTTAATACCTTTCCTGTCGGGTTTTGTGCATCTTTTTACAAGCCTTATTGAGTCTTTGACAAACTGCCGGCTGGGCTCAACAAACTGCATCACCTGATCCATCTTGTATGATCTGCAAGAAAAAAAAAAAAGTTGGGTCAAGATTAAAACATAAAAATTGGGCTTTCAGTGCTGACGCGGACTCCTTAGTGGAAATGTGCATCGCTTCAGTCACTTATCAGTAAACTTAAAAGTCGATATTCTTATTTAACCCATGTTTACTATTATATTCAAACATCTCTAATAGTAAAAAATACGCGATATGAAGTCATTAAAATTAATTATTTGCCACAACGACACTGGAAAACAGCGTAACGTAAACTAACGCAATGCTACGTAGCATTAGTATTCGTTGTTTAAAACAGATCAATAAGTCAAAAAAAATTAAAAAAACATGTCTAATGTCATAACTGTTAATGTTTCTAAAGGCAAAAATACACAACTAAGAGTAAAATTCTCGTTATCTACCTGTTTTCGTGTAGCACCTCAACAGAAGGCAGTACGAGAAGAAATGGCCACGTAGCTTTACACAGCTAAGGACGGAGGAGAGCTGACGTAGACTTAAACTGCGCATGCGTGGTTGTTTTTCCGGTTTTCCTCCTGTCTCTGCTGCCACCTACAGGTTAGGAGTTTTTACTGCAGGTGATTTTTTTTTTTTTTTTTTTGGTCAGCTGAGTTGTCTTAATTAAAAAAAATGAACAAAAAGGTCTAACTTAATTCTAAAACAAGTTGTTACAAGAACTTTAAATTTTGCTGAAATTGTATGTATTTTATATGTACGCATGTCATATTTCATTTATTACAAACATACTGATAGTTACTAAAGTTGTTCAGAGAGAAAATCAGCTTCTGAGTCCCTCATTTCCCACTGAGAAACACACAACTTTTTATTTGTTGGATAGTTATAATTATGATTATAATATGTATTTTTTTCCGTAATATTTATATCACCTTTGTTTTTAGGAGCCATTAAGTGTTCAGTAGACTGCTGTAGCCATTCTGGCTCAAACCACATTCTTGAGGTTATAATTACTCATGTGATTTAGATTAAGATCAGTTGTTTCTTTTTCTAGCATTTTTTGTCACAATGTTTTCCTTCCAGCCAAACTAAGATGTGTTAGTAGCAGAATAATTATTGTATTTTAATATGCGTCTATTTATTAATTTAACCATGAGTGTCACAAAATTCAGCCTTCACTTTTAGTGGCACTAGTTAAAACTTTCAAGTCTTTTCATTCAAGTCGACAAAGTGCTTAGTTTAATATATATTTTCAATAATTGCATGATGTGATGTTGTCACTTTCTGTTTTAATGTATCAAGGAGAACCCACAGAACACACAATTAAACCAAAATCAGTGAAACAGCTCAACATTAATTGGATTTATGTTTCCTGTAATATTACAACCAGCTCTAAAAAGAACAGATGATCAATGCAAGATTTTCAACATGCACTCTCTTCATATTCAGAGGTAGAATTTTAAATAAAGCCACCTAATATTGTCTGCAGTCTTTCCCTATGTCCATTAAATTACCAAGCTTTAAGTTTTGACTGTTCTTTTAAACATCTGCAGGAGCAGAAACTCAAGGCCAGTCAGTAATAGCTGCACAAATCCAAGGCAAAACTGAACAACTTTAAGAACTGCGTTAACTAAGAACTGAGAATGAGAATATAAAATGAAACTCCTTGCTGTTTTCACAGGACTGCAGGTACGGTAGGTTTAGGAACTCCTTTAAAATTCACACTTTCATTCTCAGCATCTGGAAGCCTCTTTATTTATTCATACTTTGAAATTTTGGTTGTGTTTTTGTGACAAAATGGAAATACAGCCAGTAATATGATGCTCCAAGGAGGAAAATCATCGTTGTCAGATGAATTATACAATGATAATGAGCTTGTAAAATTTAAATATGTGTCATATTTCAAATACTTTAACTCCTCAATTCATTTCGATCCAAAACAAGACCATGCTTGAAGCTTATTCCCATGACGAAGAACCATCTGCTGTTTTTAGAGATGAAACCAACTAGAAAACAAAAACCATTACAAAGTACATTTACAGTTAAAAATATGAAACAGGGACATTTCCAAACGCTAAATTTTACACTGCACCGTCTTTAATCATGTTTTATTTCAACAAATAATTTGTCCTTAAATGGAAAAAACGAGTAGTTTTGGATTTTAATTCATGCTGACTTATAATTTTTTAAAAAGCAAGCTTGCCATGAGACTCACTGATGGAGTTATAAAAAAGCAAACTAGTTCTTTTGCAAGATGATGTTCCCACAGAGGGCCTAGTCTCCATGTAATTTGCTGCTCCTCACTGCCAGCTGATGCCAAGCATGTTGCAGCTGACCTCCCACAGCTTCTGGGCCAAGTCATCATCTGCAGCCGACCTGGAGCACCTCGCCGGAGCACAGTCGCTGAACACAAACAGTGACAGGAAGTGCACGTTACATGCAATGGTTCTGTTGTGCAATAATTACATAGTTAACTAGAGAAATTTAATTTCCTGCCAAAATGCAGTGTGAATGATAATTGCTGAAGAACTTGCTAAAAAAAAAAAAAATTATAAATAAAAACGCTGAAAGTAACTGAATGCATAGCTGAAATGGTAGAACAAGTCAAAGTTAGCAGAAGAACACATATTTACAGAATTAGATTTAAATAAAAAAAAAAAACAAGCACAAAATTTAGGAAATTGGCTTAAAAAGCTGTAATTAGCAAAAAAAATGAGCTTAAACTGAAAAGAATCTCGAACTACAAGAAGGAAATGGAATAAGCTGAAATAAGCTTGAATAAATGCGGAAAAGCTGAAAAAGCTAAATTTAGCACAAAAATAACCCAAATAAATAGTAGCTGAAATTGAAGAAAAAGCTGAAACTAGATAAGCTGAAAGGAGCAGAAGAAGTTAATTAGGCTGAAAGTAGCAGAAATCACCATGGTAAACTTGATTTTTTTTTTTTCTGAAAACAGCTGAAATAGGCTAAAAATGGTAAAAGCTAGCTGAAAGGGTAGAGCAAGCTTAAATTAGCAGCTGAAAGAAACAATGTTTGTCCAGTTGTTCTGAAAGAAGAAGAAATGAGCAGAAAAAGTGGAAATTATCAGAAAAATGTTGAAATTGGCAAAAAGCTAAAAGTAGATAAAATTGCAGAAAGAAGCTTAAACTACCAGAAGGGAGTGGAGAGCCCATTTTTTGCTGAATTATGCAGAAAAAAGTTGAAACGAGTACAAAAAATGTGGAATTAGCTGAAAAAGCTAAGATTAGCATAAAACAGCTAAGTACTAGCTGAAATAGCAGAAATAGCTTAAACATACATAAATAAGCTGAAAGGAGCAGAACAAGCTGAAATTAGCAAAACAAAGTTAGAAGAAGTACAAAAATGTCGTAGTTAGCAGAATAAAGCCAAAAGAAGAAGAAAAAAAAAAGCAGCTGAAATTTGCTGATTTTTTTTTCCTTTTAATTTGCAGCAGGAAGTTGAAAGAAGGTGAAGCAGAACAAAATGTGAAAGGAGCAGTAAAAGGTTGTAAACACATTTAAATATGTGAAGGAGGTCAAATGAACTCAATTCATTTTCTATGAGAATAAAGTGTCAGAAAAGTTTAAATATTTCAAAAAGCTAAAGTTGCATCAATATCAAAAGTCATCGCATCCTTCTCCTGAATGAGCTGAATGTTTTTGTTTGATGGTTTGTGGAAATGGCACAAAAATTGTGGAACGAGAAAGATGCAGAAAAATGTGCAGAAGACAAATGGATGACAACAGAGTGAACGCTTCTTGAACATTCACAAACACTTGTTGTGGTTTGGCTGATAGAAGCTCTAAGCAGCATGAAGCAGGTGCCTGCTGGCGAATCACCTGAAGTAGGCCCCACTCATTGTCTCCAGACCAGGCTCCACGGCACAGAAGATGGTGGTCTGAGCTCCCTCCACTGTGGTCTTTGTAAAGATTCTGAAAATCTTCACCGCTACCTGGATGCACTGATGCTGGTGCCTCCACAAGTCGGACTGTACCACCCCAGGGTGCAGGGAAAAAACACTCACCCCCGAACCTGCAACACACGGACAGACCCCTAAATGAGAAATTAATGTAGGTATAATTCTGACTGCTTTTAGTTTCAGCACCTCCAGTAACTAGAGTGAACTCCTTCAGACTGCACCAATTGATGTTTGTCTTCAGAAATGTGTGGGATTTTTCAAATTCACCTTGTAACCGCTCGGCAAGCGAGCGTGCAAAGAGGACATTGGCCAGTTTGCTCTGTCCGTAGGCCTTCATGGCGTCATAGCTCAGTTCGCTGTTGATGTCGTCCAGCCGAAGCCCGGTCCAGGTGTGAGCCACCGACGCCACGACCACGACACGAGCCGGCGCTGAACGCTTGATGAGATCGAGCAGCAGGAAGGTCAGGAGGACGTGACCTGAGGAAAGACAGGAAACACACATTTTAATGTTTTATATCGTAAATAGTATGTTAATCAAACTAAGCAGCTCAAATTATTCACTTTTGATTTTCTTCCACAAGCTCATTAACTTGCACATAAGATGTTGTGAACTTTGCTTCTCAAACAAGATTAAAGAAAGAAAAATCTGTGAAAATACACCCACAGTACAAGGTAAGTGGAATCTCCACAGTTCTGTATTTTATGTCATTTAATCTGCAGAAATAGAAACCAGTATGTGCTGGAAGTGAAAAGTTTAGCTAATTGAGGAGAAATATGCCAAATTATTTGAAAAATAGAGTGTAACAAACGTACTGCACAAAGGAAACTGCAAAAAATGTGCTATAAAGGTTGCAAATGTGTAAATGCTAAGGCTGTTTTGGAACTATGTATAGACCTGTCTGAAAGTGGGCAGTGCAGATTTCACACCAACAGACTGTGACAAAATAATGTTGAGCGGGAATTTTTTTTTTTTAATTCATTCAACTTTATTTATAAAGGTTGGTCTCATTGAGCCTCAAGGACTCGTTTACAAGAAAAACCTGGTTTTAACAAAGAGTGATGACAACAATAGACAATCATAAAAGAAAGCAAATAAATTGGAAAAATAAATGGAAGAAAATTATTTTTAACAATAAGAGCTAGATTATAAAGCGATGTCGAAAACTAGAAACAGGAACACGTCTGCGTTGGTTTTTCCAGGAACTTGATGTTTGAAGCCACTTAGAGGTCAAGGTCGAGAGCTTCAGGTCTTTTTTGTAAGATGTTCCAGGAAACAGGAGCAGAGTAGGAGAAGGTCCTATTGCTTAGTTCAGTTCTCACTGAGGGGACACTGCAGGTACCGGTAATCATGTTTTGAGAGTGCACGCTGTAGCTGCACTCACACAGAGACATGTAGGAGGAGATGTATGAAGGCAGCAGACCAAGAAATGATTTAAAGATGAAAATGTACCAGTGAGAGAGTCAGAGTGAGGTAATGATGTCCAGTTAACCAGTGAATACAGGATGCAGTGGTGGGAACGATAACCACAGCCAGTTATGAATCTTAGTGCACTGTGATAGACAGCGTCAAACATCTGCAGGGAACTTGTAGGTGCATTCATGTAGATGATGTCACCGTAATCAATGGAGCGAAGGAAAGTCACAGTTACAAGATGTTTCCTAACGTTCCACTACATCCACTACACATAGGACTTTGCTCTCAGACTGCAGGTTTACTTGCAGTTCCTAGAGTTTCCAACACCAGAATGGGAGGCAGATCTTTCAGTCATCAGGTTCTTCTCTTGTGGAACCGACTTCTAATCTCTGTCCGTGAGGCTGACACATTGTCCAGTTTTAAGACTGGGATTAAGATTTTGCTTTTTGCTAAATCCTATAGTTAGGGTCGGCTTAGGTTTCCTGAGCTGTCCCTTATACTGCTATAGACTTAGACGGCTGGAGGACAAACTGACAGCAGTTTTTTTTCACTCTGCTGCTGTCTTTTCTTACTCTGCTCAACTTGTTTTGTATTTGTAAAAAAAAAAAATCTATCCTTAACATTTTTTTTTTAGTCTTTCAAGTACACCACCGACCATTCTGTGTTTGTTTGTCTCTCCTTTCTGTTCTCTCAAACTAGAGGGTCAAACAGATGATCACTTGTCCTGAGCCTGGTTCTGCTGGAGGTTTCTTCCTTTTAAAATGGAGTTTTTCTTTTCCACTGTGCTTGCTCAGGATGGGAGACTGCAATGAAGCTAAGATTCAACTTGTCTGCTGTATTCCTTAGATAGAAAACGTTACCAATTGGCTTTTCTATGTATGTGAATGCTCCTGTCCAGTGCCCTGAGACAACTTTGTTGTGATTTGGCGCTATATAAATAAACTGAATTGAATTTTATAATATTGTACAGCCATAATTGGTACTTCACAATGCCGTTAGCTTAGAAATACAAGATTCATTCTAAACATAAAAATCCTCAAAAAGAAAAGCCAAAAATATAAATAAATAAATTACAGGTAGTCCTCAACTTACGAACGGGTTCCGTACCTACAAACCGT
>JARVGS010000761.1:28060157-28078033 GCA_031762315.1 Hypsolebias antenori | reverse complement strand
CGTAAAATTGTAAATAGTTTATTTTTGTTTTTTTCTGTTTTTAAATTGGAATTGAAATGAATAAAGATTAAAAAAAATGTTACAACACCAACATTTTATCTGTAAAATTCACTTAGCTGAAGCCATTTTTGTTGGCTAATGCTAATGAGCTGTAGCAACCATCTTGAATTGGATGATGTTGCAGAGGTACAGCCAATAATTAATTAATGAGAGTTCCAGTTTTAGTTTTTCTTTTAGTACTTTAAGCAGGGTTGAATTCAACGGATTTGAAGCTACCCTACCCTCGATCCTTTTGGCCAGCTCTCTGGTGAACAGCACGTTGGCGAGCTTGCTCTGAGCGTAAGCTCTGACAGGGTGGTAGCTCCTCTCCCCGTTCAGGTCATCGAACTGGATCTTGCCCATGGCGTGAGCCAACGACGAGACGTTGATGACTCGGGATGGAGCCGAGTGCTTCAGCAAGTCCAGCAGCAAGAAAGTCAAAAAGAACGGACCTGAAAAGACAGAAATGGAGCAAAACAATGCAAACTTCTGAACGGACAACACAAGAGGATGTGTACCTTAAATACATGTACCTAAGTGATTGACTCCAAACTGTGTCTCGTATCCATCCACTGTCTTAGCATAAGGACAAATAGCCACACCTGCGTTGTTGATCAGGTAATGAAGAGCCTTTTCAGCTGGAAAGCAGAAACTGTTCTGTGCAGTGTGTTTTTCACAGTATTTTGGATACGTGCGTGTGCATGCACTGACACCCACTGTTGTAGACGCTCTCAGCAAACAGGCAGATTGATTTAGTGTCAGCCAGATCCAGCTGCCTGGCGACAACGTTGGCTCCGTTTACCTCCTTCATGATATCCGAAACAGCTTGTTCTCCTTTCGTCATGTCTCTGCACGCCAAAATCACCCGGGCGCCTATAAAAAAGGAATTGATCAACTCTGAACGTACTCGCAAGTCCAATTTGAGCAAGGAAGGCGTCTTGAAGAAAAACCATGGTAATCACCTAGATTTCAAAAACAGTTGAGAAACCAAATACAGGTGAAAATGTATTACTGTTTTTTTTTTTTTTGTTGCATAATTTACATGCCTTGCAACTTATACGCCAAAACGACATAATTTTTATTTTTTTTCAAATTTATATACAAATTTTTATTATATAAATAATACTGTTTTTATTCATTCTGACTGAAAATATTCAACACTACCATCTTCAGCCGCTAGAGGGCACTTGAGTTGTATGGCATGTCATTGTACAGTATTTTGTACTAGGTAAACGTGGCTATTAATGACACAATCGGCTTGCCATAGAGCTGCCACCGTCATCCAGGTCACCTGGAGCAACCATCAAATCAGCTTCATTTCGCTGCGCCACCCCGGCAAAATGTAGGTAATTTGACCATTAAAGTGCGTTTATTAAGTAAAAGTTCAGCTGACACACAGCTGTGCTATAATGTAGAGCAAACAAATAATTGTTTTTAAGTGTTAATCCTGTTAAATTCTTGTTAAAGTCCTCCCGTGCGTGCTCCCACAGCTGCCATTTTGCAGCCAACCGATTTCTGGCACAACACCCCGCCCACATTTAGGTTGTCAGCGGTGATGCATAATAGATGCGACTTATTTTGGATTTTTCCACTTTATTAGACATATTTGGACTGATGCATTTTATAGGGCGGTGCGACGTGTACGGCGGGAAATACGGTCATTTGTTCGTCGTGACACATGTGAGTGTTTTCTTGCCTCTTGCTGCAAGGTCTTTGGATGTTGCTTTGCCTATCCCGGTGTTGGCGCCCGTCACAATGGCCGTCTTCCCCTCCAGACGCACATCTGACGAGCACGCTGGGATGAACAGAGACCTGAAGAGTTGAAGAGACTTGAACCATTTACTTGACAATAAACTGAAATGTCTTTAGAAATAAAAGCAAACTCTTACCTGACAGTTTGCATCTCTAACTGGTGACCACGAACGACAAAATCCAGTGATCAGGCAGAGAACGAAGCAGAACTGAGAGGTAGAAGACTGGTTCCCTTTTATAGCTGAGCAGGACAAGCAGCCTTCTGTTCAAATTCAGTTATTGGAGATAATCAATTAAAGCTGAAGTTCTGATGGGCTGTCACATGGCAAGCAGTTTTAATGGGTATTAAAACTAGCAGAGAAGCCTTTTCATGTTCAGTTCCATTTCTTGTTGAGCAAGTAAATGCTCAACAAACAAAATGTTTTATGTGATGTATTTATTTTTTAGACTTTTCCAACATCTACCATAATCTCAAACTACATTACCAGGACTTTTTCCTGTAGAAAAACACAAATAGTGCTTAACTGTGACGTGGAGGGAAACTGACATGCGGCTTTTATAAAGTTTTCCAATAAAAATCTGAAAAGTTTTGGGGAGCGTTTGTGTTCACTCTCTTATGAACTCTGACAATCCAGTCCTGGGTTTTTATTTCATCTCAGTATAGAGCCGTTCTGGGAAGGCCTCCAAGGTTTGTCATTAGTTAGAAAACAGTATCATGAAGAGCAAGGAACACACTAGACAGGTCAGGGATAAAGTTGTTCAGAAGTTTAAAGCAGGGGTTAGAAAAGAAGCTTTGGATATCTCACAACTGCAAACCTACCAAGTCATGGATGTCCACCTAAACTGATCTCCCAGGTGTCCACCAGACATTTAATAGAGCTGCACAGATCTTCTCTTTATAGATGAGTGGTAAGAATAAGCCACGGGTCCTGTTTGTTTGCTGTGCATGGGACACAGCAAAAACATGCCAAGGAGGGTGTTCTGCTCAGATCAGACCAAAGATTGACTTTTTGGCCTGAAAGCAAAAAAACTATGTGGTTAAACATTATATCACCATCAAATTGACTGTGTGCTGCTTGTGGGACTGAGTTTGTTGTGGCTCCTCTGACTGATGAAGTCCTTTGGATGAAAGATGAAACGTTTCAAAAGTAAAAAAGAAACCGTCTAGAGGACCTGACTTAACTTTGTTGGACTTTTTTCCTGGATTATTGAGCGTGAACTTTGATATGTGTGGTTGAAATATCTGGAGCACAACATCCCTTAAATGAAATGCGGTGGTGGCCGCATCATGGTGTGGGGATGCTCTTCTTCATTAGGGACAGGGAAGCTGGTCATCCATCCAGAGCTACATTTAAAGAGTTTAAGTCAAAGCATGTTTACATGGAAGAAATATTTAATTTTAAAGCTACTTTTTTTATTACTTGTAAACAACGAGAGTAAAAATATGTCCTTCAGTTTCAGAAGCGTTAAAATAACTGAAGCATCTCAGTGTAGCAGATGATAAATCAAGATGTTTCATCTACTGGTTTGAGATTTATTCAGAAGCACTGTATCTCCTGAAACATAATAAATATCTCAGAGGAAACCAGAAACTCCAACCGGTGTCCAGTCTTACCTGTCACGGTCTTCTGCAAGCGAGCCATGAGACTCAGCACCTGTTTCCGCAGGTGAGATCACTGTAACTCCAGCAATGCATTAGTGTGGATTTTTTGGTGCTTTCCGAGGGCTACTCTATCACTTGTACTGAAGATTAACCTGTTGTTCAGATGTTTAAGGTCAGGTGCCCAACTTGCTGCTCGCAGAAACAGCCTGAGGACAACCACGGTCAAAGTGGTTCAGAAAAAGGTTTATAAGGTCAATCATCCAAGTAGATGACAAAAAAAAAAAAAAAAATGGTTAAATCGTGTCATCTGGACCAGTTTCTTTAAGTGAGAAACATTTTGTCTCCCATCCAGAGGACTTCTTCAGCCTGTGGCCTGCCAACCAGATCTGTCCCATGTGTATCCTTCACTGCTGTGTTTCAAGCCATCCTCCTGCTGGAATCTCAAAAGCAGGTTTTTAGCACGTGCTAACCACACCCATCCAAAACAATCAATCATCGTAGCGACCAAGACCATCAAAAAGTGGTCTTGAGACCGGTCTCAAGACCAGTCCCGAGTACTACAACACAACCACACACCTAGAGAAATGATTTCAGGTAATGAAAATAGGAAAATGTAGATTTATGTACGCGCTGAAAGGTCAGTCGTAAGGGGCATGTTTAAACCTCTAGAGTAACAATATCTGAAAGAGGACGAAACTGACCTTTGACAAGTTTTGCCTGACTTTGGGAATCACCTAGTTAGTACTGTACTAAAATGCTATTTTATTCATAAAAATGATTTTGATTTTTTTTTTTTTTTTGTATAGATCTCTGTCAGCAAACAAGAAGACAAGAAGTCTGACAGAACCTTATTTAAAATCAATTCTTGTATAAGCTGACACAACTCTGGGTCATCCCTTGAGTTAGAAGTCTTTCTTCTGTTTTAGTGATTCAGAGAACAGGGTTGGTGTTTCGCTGGGATTTTATCTTGATGAGATACTCAAGAGTTTGGTGCGGGGAACAGAGGACGCTGTGCTCAACTTCAGGTCAGGTCAAACCGTGGGGACATCGTTCTCCCTTTTCTTGGGTGTCTGTTGGTTGTGTTCTGTACTTGGTACTTGGACAAAGGAGACAAACAGGATGGAGGGTAGTAATATTTATCTATTTATTTATTCATTTATCTTCAATTAAGCAGGTCAACCACACTGAGCTCGCCTGAGCGTTCCTTACATGCTTTTGGACGGTGGGAGGAAACTGGCGTACCTGGAGAAAACCCACTCAACACATTTGAACGAGCAAACTCCAGAAAGACCCCAGGTCCAAACCAGGATTGAATGAACCCAGGCCCTTCTTGCTGTGAGGTAACAGTGCTAAACCACCGTGCTGGTATACAGAGAGAGAGATATGGAGAAGGCGTCAGGAGGGAAGTTTAGGACTGGATTTAAGTTCCAGGGCTTGGATATGTGGGATGACATGCAGATTGAGTTTAGAGCTTGATTCACTATGAAATATATGAATCTTGACGTTAAGTTTAGGGTTGGGTTTGTTGTAGAAGTGTATTAGTATTGAAGTTATCGTTTACAGGGAAAGTTGATAGAATCTGGTAAAGTTTAGGGCTTGGTTTATTGGGTTAGGGTGACTTTACAAGGAAACAAATAAAAACTAATCTATAAATTGGTTATAAACTCACCTAATACGGAATGAAAAAGCAGCCAAAGTCTAAAAAAAAAAAAACCAACTTTGAGAAAAACCTAAAGAAATGTTATTCAAATCGACCATATTGATACCAGGTATTTGACTCGCTTTTCCATCCTAACTCATCTTGACCACTAGAGGGCAGACTACAGCAACATCCAACACTTGATCACATAAACTCAGATTATTTTCTCACACATTAAAAACAGCAGAAGAAGAAAAAACCTGACATCCTTTGACTCTGCAGTCAAGTTCTGTGTTGGCCCGCCAGCTAGTTCCCATGTAAACCATGTGGAAGCCAGTCATAACTTCCTGTTTTCACCAACAACCATGCAAAAAAAAAAAAAAAAAGGCCGGGACGAGATGCACACTTCCACACAAACACATGCATATGTAAACACACTGGTGCTGACCCAAACCAGGCCTAGACGAACGTTGCCAGTTCCTCTCATGTGGTCTCTCTGTGACGCTGGCTGGTCTGAGCGCTTCGACAGTTTCTCCTCACAGCTGTGCGCCATTCCCCGGCCTGATGAAAGGCCGCCTGTCTGTCAGCGCGGGGACAAAGGCAGAGACATCTCACCACACATGTAATTAAGACGGCTTCACGGGCGTTATGGATCATCAGGAGGAAATCAACAGCTCCTTCACTGTAATCTGTCCATCCCAGAGTAAGAAAGTCGACAGAGGAAACCACAGACTGCAGGATGTCTGCTGCGCATGAAAACAATAGATGCGAAACACATTGGATTTAATTCAAAATAGTCTTTTTATTTAATCGTTGCAACATATTTGATTGATATGTACATGGTTTTTAGAAGCTGCATACAGACGGGAGGCATTGATCAGCATAGTGAACCCCAGGCAGACAGATTTGATTGGCTTCGACACACAACAGCTTTCTTCCAGAGAACATCCACCTTTTTAGAGCAAATGCACAATGAGCTCCACAGACAGCTATTTGGATTATTGAGCAAAATACACTTGTGCTTTTTTTAATTGTCTGCCGGTAAGCAAACAGTGATAAGGAGAAGTTCGGAGTAGCAGGGGAAAGGAGGTTGTCAGAACTAGAGGCCTTGACGTCTCAATGTGACCACAACATGGTGTCATGTGCACAGTTCTTCCTCCATCTTGCCGCCTGTGTCTGGTCAAACTTACAGCTCACAGAGCCGACGGTGGCAGCGAACCATCTTTTGTGCAAAAGATTGAAATCAGAGCACAGAGGTGCGTTTGGTCTGAAAGGTCATCGGGGCAGATAAATTACACAAATGAGCTATTATTAAAAATAAAACATCAGCTGAATGTGACATCACCAGCACGCAGACGTCCAGCCTGAGCTCAAACTGTCACGTGAAAATGAAAAACTCCATTTAACATCTCCAGTACATGCTAGGTCCCAACTACAGCAGGGCTGTTGTGAACACTTGGCCAATAATCAGCAAGTCACATGATTAAAAACAGCAATAAAACACGTAAAGCAGCACAATGAAGCACTTTATCTTTTTGAATTAATTTAACTTTAAGGTCAAAATAACTCTGTCAGTTTTTTCCAACAATTGAAATGTCTAGTTGCATATTGTAGCTAGTCCTGTCACGATAACAAATTTTGCTGGGCGGTTAATTGTCTCAGAAATTATTGCGATAAACAATAATATTGTTTGAAACTATTGTCAAATACAAGAAATGTCGGTTGTTTTGTGCGTTGTACCATTTTTGACCACCGGATGGCAGTGCAAGACTGTCTGAACCGAAGGATGGATAGCGAGGGAGTGAGCAGCGTGTCTCTTTAAGAAAAATGGAAGGGAGGTCCCTTGACATGTCATGGGCTGTCTCTCTTTGGTTCTCAAAATGGCGGACGCTCGGTGTGGTTTGAGCTCTTTAGCATTTTTCACACAAAACTTTTAATAAAAATCAGTAAACAAGTTTTCAGCTTCTTTTTGCAGAGAAAAACAACTTTTTTTATGCAAAGGCATGGGTTTCAACCATGAATTTTTGACAAGATGGAGATTTTTTCCCCGAGGTCAACCTGTTAGCTTAGCTCATAGCTTAGCTGCTTTTAATGATCCAAAAACACGATTTTGGACAGTTTAAACAGATTTTAAAGAAAAGGGAGAAAGGAAAGGGTCAGTGAAGATCACTGGAGTTGAGACTTTTGTCATCCAGTGTCTTCAGTAGAAAGAGAGAGACACGAAGAAACGATAAAGCCGATAAACGAAAATAAGGTCGATAATTTTCATCATGCAATTAATTGATTTATTGTTTATCGCGACAGGCCTAATTGCAGCAACTTGGACTTAAAAAAAAAAGAAACTTTTTATAATATGGCTCATCAGTATTGAGATACTTTGAATGCATGAATACTGCCTTTAAACTGCTGACATTTATTAAAACTAGATACAGAACCAGAATCCAGAAGTTGAAGGCTGGAAGACGCCGCTCTAATGGTAGGCAAAAGTCTAAGCCCCGCCCCTTCATGTAAACGAAGAGCCGTTTTCCCAACTAAAAAATACAAATACACTTCCAATGATTTTTTTTCCAGATATTTAATTTGTTTATTTATAATCTTCTGAACTTGTGTGTTCAAAAGTGAATTTGTTTTTAAATACAGAGAGGTTTAAAGATTTATCTGAGGCTTTAATAAAGTGTCATGTGACACTTTGATTGACAAAGTGACAGCCTGTTAGCAGGTTTGGAGATGTGTAGGTGCGGTGGGAGTTTGTTATCAATGATTCAGCCCTGAATATGATATTTTTTTTGTCTAATTCTGACTTCAAAAATCTAATAACGCAACACCCCAAAACTGACTTTTTTTTTTTTTTTTTTAGCTTCAGTGTTGTATAATGGAGTCACTTCAAATTAACCAATAACAGGCAAAGAACATAAGAAAATTAAAACTTTAGGGGGAAAAAAGTTTTTATCTTCTTGTCTTTGAAGGATTAATTTAAAATCTGCTTCCTTAAAGTCCTAAATTGTGTGCATCGTGCCTGCTGTTGGTGACATCACAAATGAATCGGATGAATATTATTTTGTCTTTAAAAAGATCATGCTTTAAAAAAAAAAAAAAAACATAAAACCAATAATCACAAACACAACTTCTGGAAGATAAAAACATAATTTGCCTTTCAAATGATTTTAAACAATTCTAAAACGTCCCTTTTCTTCAAAGTCCACACATTAAAACATCATGAAATGAAACAAACCTGGAATAAAATAGCTTACCAAATGCATAGCATTTGTTCTTCGACATCAACTGCACATGTGGTGCAATAAAAACTTTATCAATAAACTGTATGTACATGGTAAAACTGCTTTTTACGCAAAATGTGGTGGTGCTTCACCAAGTAAAACACCTTATTGTTTTTTCTTGTAAAAAAGCGATTCAGTCGGATTGTACATAGTCGAAAAAGTCATTTTCAGCCATAAAAGCATTGTAAATGTTTCTCCACATAGTGGATATTTGATATGAACGTATTGAAGAAATTAGATATGTATTGATGTTTACTTTTTAAGATCCAGTTGAAGTTTCCATGCTGCGATGCAGACTTGTGCTTTTTCAATATGAACTCCAGTTTCACATCCAATTCTGAGCATAATTACTCATCACCGTCCGAACAAACGAGGGCTGCTTTCTGAGAAAGTCTTACAGCTTTCCAGTAAAAATAAATCTAACGCAAGAAAAATAATAATAATTCGGGTTTCATACTGAAACCTAGCTATTGCTTTTGGAATTGATCTCAGTCCTGGCATCAAACAGCCTCTTCTTCTTTGTTCACTTTACCAGCAGCCTCTCCTGTATCATTTCTTGGACCGGTAACGTCTCTTCTCGCAAGGTGCTCTGGGTAATGCAGTTCCTTTGTGATCTCAGGCCGCTCTGAAAAAACAGAGCCGTCTCGCTTGCCTCCTCCTGGACAGGACTTCCGAAGTCGCTGTCCTGCGCGCCCTCGTCGCTGGTGCTGGACACCTGGCTGATGTAGACGACGACGACGTCGCCCGTAACGTTCATCACTTGACCGCTGGAGATGTACGTAGTGTTGTGGTGCCCAGAAACCAGACCTAAAGAACACAGAGGCTCTGAGATGAGAAATGCATTTAGTCAGAGGAAGAAAAGTTTTTTTTTTTTTAAGTGAAATATTTGTGATATTTAAAAAAAAAAATCCTCTGATTTCTGTGAGTTTCTCAAGGATCTGGTGTTTGTTTGTGGTTTTGTTTTGTATTACACTCTGTTTGAGGTTCATTCATTTGAGTTTATGTGCTGGTCGTAAACTCTTGATGGTCCTCAACAGTTCCTGGTTCCAGCTCCTGGTTTTCATTAGTAGTGAGCACACCTGTTTTCAATTACTCATCACCCTTCCCTGTTCATTTGCAGGAATAACTTCCTGTTAATTCTTGTTCATTCCGTTATTCGATGATGGGAATTATCATAGACATGAATACATAGACACCTCGTTGAGCAGGCTGGCCCGCTGCAGCGGTACATCAGAACATCCGCCATATTGGATGTGGCAGACTTGCCGGTCAACTTATTAAGGAAATGGACTGTTTGAGTGTTTACAACTACTAATGTGTGTGACACTTTTACTGTAGTGATAAATATAGAAATATTCATGCTGAGCATTTAATCTGTGTTTATAGTAACCACATCATCAGATCTGCAATGTAGATGTGACGTGTGGATTTTCTGAAGGAAGAGCACTAACGTCCATATTTAACTGATTTTGATTAATCATTTTCATATTCACATTGATGAACATACTTGTATATATACACCACAGAGGGTATTAATTACACGCACTGTGTGTATGTGTGTGTGTATATATACATGCAGTCTGTGTGTGCATGTGTGTAACTTTGAAAAGAATAATTTTGCACAGCCTTTTTGGTGATGCCCCTCTGAATGAATGAGACATCTTCTCTCGCTTCACTTTGCCACATCCAATATGGCGGTGACGACGGCGTACGATTCAGCGCTCAATGAGCCATCTACGTTTATATGTCTGTGGGAATCATGGCAGCTCTTTTCCAGCATCCAGATCATTTAGCTCAGCTCCCCAGAAACAGACGAGTCTTTCAGCTCGGAGCTGTTTCTGTTCTGATGTGATGTGCTTGTTGCTTACACATTTATTCGTTCAAATGCAGGTGTTGACTCAGAGCCTGCCTCCTGCTGGCCTGCAGCCACAAATGCATGACAGCTTCATGACCAATTCATGGAATCACTATGAAAAACCTGGAGAAATGTCTAGAAGACCAAACGATCCCCCGTAATTATGACGCAGTTGAAGGAAGGACACAATCTTGGCTAACCTCAGGCGGGTTTGGGATATCAAACCCACTTGTCCAGTGGGTTTAATGACAATGCAAAATGGCCACAGCTACACAGACTGACACATCATTTCCTTTAGAGCCACACTAGAGTTTCCAGCCATTTTTATCATGGGAAACTCAAAAAGTTTAATTCAAATACCTTCGGACGTATTTTTCTTCTTTCATTCCGGAGCGTGACCGTCTAGAGTTTTCAATAAGCTCCACAGTGAGTGTAAAGTCCTCCGCACACACAGCGAGCTCAACATGTGTTTGGTAATTCACATTTGACCACATTAAATCTCTGATTCCCATTTGATGCCGCCTTCTGTCTGACTTTCCAGCCAACCCTCTGTGACTCACTGCCCATGTCTCATCTGCACAAACACACACACATAATCGTAGTCGATGCAAACGTGCTTCATTAATTCTTTGTACATAAACTGTAAAGCGCACAGGCAGACGCCCTCACACTCGAGTCAGTCTGTTTCTCAGCTCTGAGCTTTTCCGGGAACACCAGTGGTGTTGTGGTGGTGGTGGTGGTGGGGGGGGGGGGGTGCAGTTACCACAGCTTTGAAAACAAAGCTGAATGGAATCTGACTAATGCCTTCTGATTTATGCTTCCAGAATCCTGCTCTGATTTTATTTTGTTCAGTTGAACTGGAGCACAGAGCTCCACATCACCAGCAGCTAAGAAAGACGCCGGCTCAAACATCTCCTCGAACCGGCTTAATTCGTTTTTCCAGCTGGGCCAAAGTGCTTTTCAGCTGCTACCCCTGCTCCAGGGGTGGAGCAAACCCCAGAGTGTGGATGCACGGAGGCCTGCTGCATGATGGGAAATAATCTCAATGCAATACTCATAAGTGAGAGTCGAGAAAAAAGACGGCGTGTTTATGTGTTTTCTGTTGGGAGGGTTAAGTTACAAAAGCATTGCTCAAGCTGCACATCTTGCTTCAATTAAATATGTGGTCACCTTGCGCAACCCCGTGGAACTCTGGGTAAACAGGAGCTTCGCCCTGTCGATGCTGCAGTTCACACTGATGCACAAAAATACACACAGCCTCAGCGCAGTGTTTGTTAGAGTGCGGTTCTGGTGGATCTCTAAAGAATCAAACTCACATCTATTTTTCCTGCTTCCTGTGTGGTCTGTTCCCCCTGGAATCTGGAGGCCAACGATCAATATGAGCTTTATTAAAACATTTTTCTTAGACATGATCAACCCTCTTGTTGTTGCGCCAACACCAACCACAGCTACGAGCCGTATTCGCCTACCGACGCCTCGATCGGAGCCGACCGCTGTCGCTCCTCTCAGGACCAAACATCACCACGTACAGCTTGATGGACTCAGCTGTGTGTAAATAAGTTCCCCACAATGTTTTAGCAACACAGACAGATCCATGAGAAGAAAAACTTACAAGTTAAACAACTCAAGATACAAGTTTCCATTAAAATCTATCATTGTAGGTTTGTGCTGTAACGGTTGATCTTATTTCTTCTATCGTAAGAAAACTATTCTTAAAGGGTATAGCATTAATAGTGCTGGGATATGAAGGAGGCTGCTGTCATGGAAACACAAATATTGACTCACGGTATTCGTAATGAGCCTTTAGTATTATCTGACTGATACAAGGTCGTACAAAAACTATCCAGGAAGTATCCAGCTCCTGGAGGTCTTTGTCCCGTAAAGTTTAAAATTAGATTCTTAGAAGGTTTAAACAAAAGATAATGACTTCTTTGTTTCTTTTTTTAGGACTATTTTCTCAATTCAGACTCCAAGTGCAGTACTTCATGATTGTTAGTGTATGTGAACAGCTTTGTAAGCTGATCTCACATGCAAATCATTTTATTGAATTTAATGCACCAAATAAAACTAAATTATATCAGTACGTATAGATATAATATATATAATGTGTTTTTTATGTTTTATTATTATTTGTTTTTACTTTTAAGTTTGCTGTTGGGCAGCACGGTGGCTCAGCTGGTAAAGCTGTTGCCTCTCAGTAAGAACATCACCGGTTCAAATCCCGGCCCGGGGCTTTTCGGGGTGGAGTTTGCATGTTCTCTCCGTGCATGTGTGAGGTTTTCTCCGGGTACTCCGGTTTCCTCCCACAGACCAATGACATGCATGTTAGACTGATTGGAAACTCTAAATTGTCCCTAGGTGTGAGTGAGAGAATGTGTCTCTGTGACTGACTTGCAACCTATCCACGGTGTAACTCGCCTCTCACATGGTGATAGTTGGACGTGGGCACTACTGACCCCCGCGACACAAAAAGGAAGAAGCGGGTAAAAGACAATGGATGGATGAATGTTCGCTGTTGGAAATGATGAGTTAAAGATAATCTTGTAGACATACCTGAGGTAAGAGACGATTCAGCCAGTTGGCTGTGGAGGCTCTCCGGTGAACACCCAAGCTCTGACTCCCCCAGCTTGTCCTCTATGCTGTCCCTGCAGGAAGACCCCTGGCCTGTTTCTGACCTGGAGACCTCAGGGGGTTTGTCCAGGTAGAGATCCCCTGCAGATGTGGACCCCATCAAGGCGCTGACTAACATGGCAGGGGCTACGCCACATTCAGCTGAGGTGGAGTGTGTACTCGTCACTTGGTAAAGTTCCTCCTGTTTCACCAGCAGATTTTCAGAGAAGTTGGACAGATCTTTGGGCCTCACTTGAGACGGTGGTACACAAAGTTCAGGGCTTGGATTTGGTGGGACTAGAGGGGAGGTGTGGATGAGCGGAGAAGAAAGAGCAACCAAAGATGTGACACACGTCTCTCTGTTGGATGGACCCATCTTTTCTTGAACCACCCTTTCGCCCACTTTTTCAAAGTCCCGTCTGTCTTTTTGTGTCTTTTCTCGATCTCGCTCTCCTTCAAGGCCTCCACATGAGCAGGTTCCTGACATCCCAGGAATCACAGCCTGGCTACAGTCCTCATTTTCCCCTACTTCCAGCGGCTCATGGATCGGGATGACACAAGTACAAGACCCCGCCAGAAGTGTAGATGAATTCATGACCTCTTCTTCTGACAACTCCTCTGGTTCACCAGAGCCTTTGCTGTCGTCCTCTGTCACTGTTCTCTCCTTAGCCCCTCCATTTTCTTCCATTCCCTCCACGGAGGGCGGGGAGAACTTCTCAAAGGAAACCGAGGCAGGAACAGTGCACGGGGGCTCTATGTCAGGACTGTGGGGGGCTTGGAGGATGAGCTTGGTCACCTCACAAGGGGCACATTTGAAGCCTCCAGGACCTTCTCCTGCTGTTCCACTGTGGTAAAGAGGGGCCAAAGTCTCCTAGAATAATAAAAGGAAGGAAAACATTCAAACCCACTGCTGTAACATGATAAATTGTTGAGTCTGTGATTTTCTAAATTTGAACCTTGCAGAAAGAAACCCAAAAGTGGTTCACTGTATTTATCTTAAGTGCTTTTTACATCATAATTGCATCCAAAAGGTTTGTAACTGTAATTGAAACACAAAATTTCCTTGGCTTTTTAACAGAAATGTCACGGTACCTGCTGTATCCTGGTCCTCTTCAGATTCTGGACACAAGATCGCAGATTTACTAAATAAAAAAATAAAAAAATAAAATAAAAAAACACGGTGAATCCAATTAGTCTATAAAATACAGAGAATAAGATCGCTGATGAGCTGAAGCCCACTGTGTTTCTACGTACCAGAGAGCAACTTCAGTTTGTCCTTGTAGCAGAAGAGCAGCAGAATGAGGAGACACAGAACTGTAATGACCGACAGCACTGAAACTAAAACCCAAGAGAACGGGGTAACTGTAAAAAAGAAAAAAAAAAGACAGTTTGCTTTTGTAGTCTGAATTTCTGTCATTACTTAAATACAACGCAGACGTTTTACACCATAACTCCATGACTCATTTCTTTATACTCTGAGTCCAAAGAACCATAATTTATTGTTCCATAGTGGTTTTTGTAAATAGCTCTTTGGGCTTTCTGAAGTCTTTCAAGTTTATTTTAACACTTTCTCATTCTAATTATTGTACCTCAGTGGTAAATGGTTAATGGACTGTACTTATATAGCACCTTTCTATATGATCAAGATACTCAAAGCTCCTTACAACACAATCTATGCCCTCATTTACCCATTCATACAGCACTCTACTAAAACTAATCAGAGCTTTATCACATTCATACACAGATGGGACACACATCAGAGACAATCAGGGGTTCAGTGTCTTGCCCAGGGACACTTCAGCATATGACTGCTGGTGGAATTGGACCCCCAACATTGCATTGGAGGACGACTGCTCTAACCACTCAGCCACAGCTGCCCCAACATGACAGTATAGTGGTAAGTGTGTACTTCAAACTATCTAGAAGGAGTTAGTTACAACCGAACATGTATTAAATCCCAGAATGGCATTTTTGATTCCAACTGTTTGACTTCCTGTTGGGTTTAAGCTCTAGAACCAAGAGACTTCTACTGTGTAACTTTGAGTTCTACATGCCAAACTAATTTTAATGTTCCAAGTAAAAATAGTTCTCAAGGTCACCAAAATAGGTAGAACCTACTTTTGAGGCCCTTTTTTGGATAATGCCATGACTAGACCTTCCATCCATCCCTTATCTTTAGCCGCTTCTTCCTTTTCGGAATACTGGTGCCCATATCCAGCAGTCACTGTGCGAGAGGCGGAGCACACCTGGACGGGTCTCCAGTCCATCACAGGGACACAGAGACAAATGAGACAAACAACCATCGTCTCTCACTCATGCCTAGGGGGCAATTTAGAGTTACCAATCAGCCTAACATGCATGTTTTTGGTCTGTGGGAGGAAACCGGAGTACCCACAGAAAAAAACCTGCACAAGAGGAGGTCTGTAAACAAGACCAGGCTGATTCTGGCAGATCCCGATCACCCACTCCATGGTGAGTTCAGGTTGCTTCCATCTGGATGCAGCCATCTGCTGCCCAGATGTAGGAAGAACAGACTGAAACTCTCATTCATCCCTGTAGCGATCAGGCTTCTCAACAAACAGTGATCATTTCATGTTCTGTTATTTTAATGTCTTAATGCCTTGTCTAGTTTGAACGTTTAGGGTTCCTACTGACTGTGAAACTAATTGGCCCTTGGGGATAATAAAGATTCTTGAACTTGAGCTTTTCACAGAGATGCAACAGCTCTACCAACTGAGCCGCCCATGTCCACACCTCTAAAAATAAATATGAATAGGCAAATAATGACAAGCTACATCCAAAATGAGCCATAGCTCCACCTTCCGTGTTTGGGACAAATGAAAAACTATTCAAGAATGTATTTTGTGTGGCTCACACAACTGATTCCAACAAATCCTCGTTATTCTGTGACTCATCAGTGTGTGCTTAAGCTTCCCCATAGATAAACTGGTTATTACATAATTTTAAGGCTTTCTTGCATGTTTTGACATGATATGTTGCAGGTAAAGTCTTACCTGGGACATGCTGTCCACACACAGCATCAGCCTGAGCATTGCCGGGCTGCAGCTCTCTCCTGCCCTCAGCTTTACAGCTGGAGAACCAAGACAAGAGTGTGAACGTGATTTCTGTGCTAAAGAACATTTGTGTGTGTGTGTGTTTAAACTTACTTGGTCCACGGTTTGCATTGCTCAGCGTTGAGCATATCAGAATAAAAGCCTTCTTTACAAGCAACACAGACTGTCCTCCCGTATGCCGACCCTGAAGAGTAAACCCATGCATTATGGCTGAACTACCTGCGATGTGTTATATTTCTGCTCTGTGTTCGTATGTCTCACCAGGGTCGTCCTCAAGTCCACTGCCAGGGGGACAGCTTGGTATGAGCTCACAGAACTCACAGTTGATGTGGTAACACTGGCGGCCAGGCTGGCAGCGACACGGCTCCTCTTCCGTAAAGCTTTCGTTCTCCTCATTTCTTCTCACAAATCCCTTTCCTGGAGGTGACAACAAGGAATTTGACTTGATATGAAGGCTGAAGTGGCTTTGCTGCAGACACATGAAGATAATTCTGCTAATTCTGCTAATTTATTTTTCATTTATACATCCTCCATCAACAAGCGTTTTGTAGAAGCTTGTGGACGGAAGATGTATACTTTTTCCATCAACAAGATGGAAGATTTATACATTAAATTTTCTTAATCCAAGAAAATGTAATTCAACAGTGACAGCAAATTTTATTTTAATTGAAAACATTAAGACCAAATTAGATGGAAGGGGTGTGATTGGTGATGTGTTCCTTGATCTAAGTAACTTTTGACAGTCCGTCACGACATACTATTATTGAAATTATCAAAGTTTATTTTTTCATCTTTGACTATTCAGTAGATCAGCTCATACATGTCAAACAGGAAACAATGTGTTAGAATAGATAATAAAAATTAGATGTAGTTCAAAATAAAATAGGTGCACCCCAAGGTTATATATTGGGCCCTTTATTATTTAGTTTATGTATAAATGATTTAACAGCTGTATGCCCTTCTGATGCTACATGTCATTTATATGCAGATGATGCAGTAATCTATCCAAATAAAGTTTGTCTGTGGCTAAAAAATTCAAATCTTCATTTTAATGTTAGTAAAACAGTTTGCATGTTCTTATCTAAGTGCAAAACTAAGGATCCAATCATTACAGTAGATGGACAAATACACCACCAGTACAAGAGTATAAATACTTAGGTATCATAATGGATCCACAACTTTCATTTAAGAAACATGTATAAAAAAAAAGAAAGAAATTAAAATTTAATTCATGCAATTTTAAACATATTGGGAATAATCTGACATTAGAAGCTTTGAAACTATTTAAATGCTAGGATTCGTTCTCAAATAAATTATTGCATGACGAGTTGGTCTCAGGCGTGTTGAACCACTACAACCAATAGAAAGACTCTATAAGCAGACACTGAAGACTTTAGACAAAAAAAAAAAAAAAAAAAAAATCAAATTCTTATCATCCTTGTAAAATAAGTATGACTTTTTGAGTTGGGAAAACATGATCATGTATTCAGATGCCATACTTTTACATAAAGTCCTTCATGGTTTGGCTCTGTCCAATTACATTGACAACCAAACATAATTAAAGAGCAGTTAGCAGGGAGAGTGTAAAATACCATTTAGAAAAAGTTTTTCGGTTAGTCATCATTTTCAGTTTGGGCTCAAAATTCTTGGAATAAACTACCATTACCACTAAGAATTATTACATCATTAAACTGTTTTAGAAAATCACTCAAGTGATGGTCCTTCCTTTGTCCCCGTTTATGATTGTGACTTTATTTATTTATTTATTTCAATAATGACTGTAAATTACACTACTTTTAGCTATATTTAAAATTGTCACAACTTACAGGTCATGTAAGTTGCTATGTATGTTAATTGTATTTTTTAAATCTCTTACATCAACCTGCTAGGGGACTACATATAAAAATTAGCCTCTTTGGCTAAATCTGGCATATTATTGTGATTTAATCAGTTGACTGATATGCATTGTCCCTTTGTGAAATAAAGAAACTGAAGCTGCAGGTACTGACCGGCGTCGCAGTACTTC
>JARVGS010000761.1:28014654-28025643 GCA_031762315.1 Hypsolebias antenori | reverse complement strand
ATTTTAACATCATCTTCCAAACCATTCCACAGACCCATTCCCTGTATAGTAGTACACCGACCCTTTAAACTGGTTCTATACTTAGGTTTAACAAAAATATCTGATCACAATGTCATCTGCAAACATCACAGTCCACAGGGATTCCTGCCTGACCTCATCTGTGAGTCGGTCCATCACCATAGCAAACAAGAAGGGGCTCAGAGCCGATCCTTGATGCACTCCTACCTCCACCTTGAAGCTAGTTGCACAGCTAATAAACAAAAACAAAATCATGGTTGATGTTTGAGTGCACAACTTACAAAATAGCATTCTTGCTGTGCACATTGTTGGATACCTTCCACACATATACTCGCTTTGGCTTGCCACCTTGCTTATGATTTAATTTATTGGATTACACTTTTGAATTGATGATCTGATAAAAGACCAGTTTTTATTGATTATTATTCATCATCGGCGTAGTTTCAGACATAGATAATTAGGGCTGAAGTCTAGGTTTTTTCTGTAAGAGGACTGTACCCATGCAGGTGTCAAAACACAACTCTTGAGAGGGGTTGGAGATGACAGCAACAAAACTGTGACAGGCCAAGATGGGTTTGACACACCAGCAACACACAATATTTCTGAAATTGTTCAAAATTCAAGTAACAAGTCTTGCCTCTGCAGCTCACATGAGGAAATATAAAAATCCTGCAAACACTTGGAAACAATTTAAAGACTGCGTTAAAAATATCATTCACCAATTAGTCACCAGCAGTTACCAGTGAGATATTACCTCAACTCTAAAACCTTTTCTTGTTCCCAGCCACTCAGTTGTTTTTCATATTTTTCATTCAAATCATAATCAATGTATTTTATTTAATAATGTATAAAAAGGAAGCTTATCTGTTAAACTGCATTATACTCTCTACAGTTAAACATTTTAAAGGATCACAGTACAGTGACATACTGTAAATGAAATTAAGAAAATACTATGGTAATAGAATGGTGACACAAGAGAGAAAAAGAAAAGCAGTGGTCTTGTGGTATGAAGAGAAACCCAACGTGTTTACTGATTTACAGAGTCTGATAATCCAGACAGGTGGCAGGTAGTCTCAATCTATCTTTTTACCGTTGCAGGTCAAACACCTTTTGTTCTTACGCAGGTATCACATTTAAACATCTCCGGGTGACTCTTCATGCTTATGGTGGTTACAAAGCTTTAAGCAAAACACTGGAGGTGCGAGCAGCTGTATTTATGTACGAATATTTAGCGTCATGATTCACAAACCCAACGGACACCGGGCAAAGTCCATGCCGCTCAAGGAGGAATCCAAAACCTTATTGCTCTGCTGCGTTTTAATTTTTCACCAGACTCCTTTCAGTTTGTTGACACTGATTTTGTTAAAAGATTAGACGCTCCCCAACGGTCTTGGGTTGATTACACCTACATGACCCTGTGATATGCAAAGCAGGCCAACCAAGAGCTACTTTAAGCAGACTTACGTCCCACAGAAACTCAAGTTTTGTGGCTTCTTGAGTTTCAACACGGTGCAAAATGTAAGCGCTTAAGTGTTGGTGTGCATCCACGTGTGCAGAAATACAAACGGCATGCAGCTAGTACGATTACACAGAACCTCGGCACAAATTTCAGCATTGTAGTTCATAGGAAGCAAGAGTTTTAATTAAGTTTCAGTACTAGTTCAGTTATGTTGAAAAATTAGGAAAGTTATTAAAATGCATTTGCTGATCACAACGTTTGCAGATGATTAATACCTGTTTAAAAGAACAGAAATAATAAAACGTAAAATTAAAAGCAGTATTTTTTTTTTTTTTTAGGCATTAAAGCTTTATTCTACTTAGGCCTGTCGCAATAAACAAATCAATTAATTGCATGATGAATGAAAATTATTGACCTCGTTTTCATTTATCGGCTTTATCGTTTCTTCGTTTCTCTCTCTTTCTACTGAAGATACTGGATGACAAAAGGCTCAACTCCGGTGATCTTCACTGACTCATCACTTTCTCTTTTCTCTTTGAAATCTGTTTTAACCGTCCAAAATTATATTTTGGATCGTTAAAAGCAGCTAAGCTACGAGCTAAACTAACAGGCCGACCTTGGGGTAAAAACCTCTGTCTTGTCGAAGCTCCAAAATTCACGGTTGAAACCCGTGCCTTCGTCTAAAAAGTTGTTTTTCTCTGCAAAAAAAGCTGAGAACTTGTTTACTGATTTTTATTAAAAGCTTTGTGTGACAACTGCCATGCTAAAAATCTCAAACCACACAGAGTATCCGCCATTTTGAGAGCCGAAAAACAGGAAGGAGAGACAGCCCATGTCACGTCAAGGGGCCTCCCTCCCATGTTTGTTAAAGCGACACTCTGCTCGCACCCTCACTATCCATCCTTTGATTCAAAGTCTTATACTGCCATCCAGTTGTCAAAAAAATGTACTACACACAAATTAACCAACATTTCTTTTTAAATTTGACAATAACTACTTATTGTCAAATTTCAAACAATATTATCGTTTAGCGCAATAATTTCTGAGACAATTAATTGCCCAGCAAAATTTGTTATTGTGACTGGCCTAATCCTTCATATAAATCAGTTGATCAGATTTTAAGTTAACCACATCATAAACAACTTTCGTTAGATGCTTGATAGTTTAAAGCTGCGACAAATGACCAAAAAAAATAAATAAAATAAAATAAAAAAAAAACATGAGCAAAAGAGAATTAAGACACAACAGAGTTCAAACACAAAACACAACCATGGCCAAGATGAAGCTAAAACTGCTTCGCTACATAAAAAGTTTAATGTAAATGTGTTGGAGCGTCTATTAGCAGTTGTAGCTTCAGAAGCCGGTTTTTCTTCTTCTCATGTCAGAAACATGCAGATGAGTGCATGAAAGACTCACCTGGCAGAGATGTGCAACCATTCTCTAGAAGAGGCATGCATGAGAGCGAGAGAATGAGTGAGACGAAAAGAGAGAAATAAAAAAAATAAAAATAAAACCAGTGAAGGCAAAAAGACAGCAAATGTGAGTGGGCGACAATAAACAGCAGAAGAGTAACGACGAAGACACAGGCCTTCATGACAGAAGGTGACAGTCCGAATCAATAGATTAGACACAAGTCAGCAGGGACTGCAGAGGATTCATGGGAATCCTGAAACAAACTGTGCAGAAAGAACAAGCCTCTCTAAAGGTTTAGCAGGTCAAGAACATTTGTTTGATTTTTCTTGCTTGACCACAAATATCCTGGCAGGAAGTCTTCAACTCAGTGTGCATCACGTCACACCTAAACTGAACTTTGGGAATGATTCAGAACTAAAAATCAAGAAAGAAACAATGAAAATTCCTGCTGGATTAGATTGTTCCTAGTGTTGGGAACCAGAAAGCAACAAATAGTATATAAACTTGCAAGCTAAACCAATTTTGACTGGGGGGAAAAAAAAAACTTTTGGCACTTAAAAATGAGTGGTTCCCAACCCTGGTCCTTGAGGAACACCATCCTGCACGTTTTAGTTGTTTCCCTGCTCCAACACACCTGATTCAGAGATTTAATTATTTCCTCATGTTCTGCAGAAGCCTGTTAATCACCCACTTATTAAAATCAGGTGTGTCGAAACAGAGAAACAATAAAAACATGCAGGGTGGCGTTCCTCAAGGAGCAGTGTTGGGAACCCCTGCACTAAAGTGGCAGAATTTAACATTCTGACAAATAATCCATCCAGAGCCACTTTATTTCTACGAGACTTAAAGGTTGCTGAGAACTGTAAACTAAAATGGAGACATAGTTTAGATGAAAAGTGAATATGAGCAAAAGTTGTGAAATATTCACCCTGCTGGTCCTTGCCGTTCTGTGTGCATCTATTGGACATTATGGCAGAACGTCTGATCATGACAATAACGATGGTGACAGGGAGGAGGGCAAGATGAGCAGGAAGAAGAGCAATATGCGCAGTTACCTCTCGTTTAGCAAGAAGGACGTTGGGGACGATGTGGGGGAGGCAGCGGCCCAGCATCAGCATCACGCTGTCCTCGCTGTCTGCTATACGAGACACCTGGAGACAAGAGACATTATCTACCGCTCTCCTCTTAAATATAGTGATTTTCACTTGGAGTTTTTGGCGTTGCAGACCTCTGCTCCAAGGCGGCTGTCAGAGCTCATTCTGCAGAAGGACAGCAAGGCTTGCTGGAACGCCGGGGACAACTTCCTGGAACGCCAAAAAAACAAAGTTGGAAACACGCATTAACCAACATTCACCATTACCTCCATAAAAAGCTTGAAATTATCCTGATCACTAATAATAATAATAATAATAATAATAATAATAATAATAATAATAATAATAATAATAATAATATAATAATAATAATAACTAACAATAATAATAATAATAATAATAATAATAACAGAGTAGGCCAAAAAGCTCAACTGCTGTCCGTGCTTTGAATAAATGCTCTTTTCAGAATAACAAAAAAGACTCAGAAGATGAAAAGTGAACAAAAGACACATCGCAGTAGCTCATTGGCACAGACCACCAATTTCTGTTCACATATGGTGGAAATCTTCAAAATAAAATGTAAATTATACATTGAAGGGCCCCTTAGGAAAGTATATAGATGAGTACTGTATATAGTCTGTGACTGAAACACTAAATACAGAATTACATGAAGTACTTTATAATCTCTGGATTCAAAGCAAACATGAGAACATTATTCAAACAAGAGGGCATCCAGTTATTATCCGTTTTAAATGCATCTTACATCTTACTTCAATTTGTTTGTTGCTTATATGTTGCCTGTTTTTTGTTTGTACAGCACTTTGGTTTGCCTTGTCGCTGTTGTTAAGTGCTCTATAAATAAAATGGTATGGCATGGTAAGTCAAACGAATACCACCATCTAATGGTTTTATCTAGTAACAACACTGAAATGTGCATTATTACTGTAGTCACCAGACAGGTGCACAATTTCAATACATTTAGTATAGACTGATTAAAAGGTGCATATTTTATGATCTTAAATTTCAACACTGGCCTCCTCCACGTTGACCAAAACAACGTTTCCTGCAGGGCTGAATGTCCGCTCACCTGTTTGGTCGATCGAACTGCACTTGTGACTGACTTATGACTTTGCTGCAGGATTGTTGGCGGTGCTGCGATGTGTTCTGGGCAGAGGCGGGGACGAGATTGTTTTCAGCGTCAGAGACCCCTCGAACATCTAAATACTGGCCGTTATCTGCAGGAGGCTGAGGATGTAAACAGAACGCGCAGCCAGGGTGAGTTAAATGCTGCAGCTACGGTCAAAAGTCGTCTCCACAAACACAAGTTTGACTTTTTAGTAAACTACCTCTGGTTTTATAACACTTCTTTAATGCTTTAACATAACACACATACCACAGGAGGAGGATTAGTGGAGTAAGAATTTGTAGTGGAGGAGGAGGGGTGGGATGAGTTCTGTAAGCCCAGGTCCAGATCGGCGGGAGGCGGGGCAGAGACGGACTTTTTCAGAGTCTGGATCTCACTGTAACAAAACAAAAGAAACAGACTGTCAAAATAAAATCATGTGTTCTTAGATTTTGAAACATTTGTTAATATCCAACTCTAAATTTTAAACAAAAGCAGCTCAGAAAAATGCTTCAGTATTTCTCAACTGTTGCAAAACTATAATATAAAAAAAAACGTAGTATATAAATTATAAACCTCAATGGTATAAATAAGAGATTGTAGGTCAAAAATAAAAGGTCAACATTTACATCAGAGTAGGCTGTAACTTCCAGCAGCATTCCTTCTAAATGATGGCGCCACCTTGTGGTAAAATTTATGAAATCATAAAATCTGATGTTTAAACTTTCCAGATTTTTTTCAGATACTGAGATTTGACCTACAAACTGTCATACATGTGTGAAAACTCGTATGAATGAATGAAACTGAATCAGCCCTTTAGCATGACGTACCGCCAACAGCCCGAAACAAAACGTGCACCAGTGCACCCACCTCTGCAGCTGCTTTATCTGCTCGGCTAAACTCTGCTTCTCACTGTTTAGGAGGTTGAGCTGATACTCCAGCTCTTGCACGACTTCCGTTTGTTGCTGTAAAAAGAAAAAAAAAAGTGTTAAAATCTCGTAATTAGAGGAACAAATATTTAGAACTCTACTTGAGGTTTTTCAGAAAAGTTAAAGTAAAACTAATATCAAAATGCATGCATGTGGTTCATGTTCATGCTAGTTCTCAAGCAACAATTATAAAATCGATAACTGCTGGTTAACAAGTAGGCTTTAGGAATGCTTTGTAACCAAACAGCTGACTGATTTCAAACACAGAAAGGCTTGTTCTTGGTTTTTTACGTTTTATTTGCACAGTGCAGAACAGAGGCATGCCGTGCACTTAAGAAGAACTGCTGGGTTATAGACCATTCAGATCTAAATTTACCATTTAATGGCATGCTAAAATATGAATGCAGGTAGAAAATTTAAAATATACCCAACAAGTAAGGACTTTTTTTGTGCTTTGTAGAGAAATGAAGAAAGATTGAGAGGAGTTCTTCTTTGAATACATTTGAATGAAAAGTGTTTGACATTTTTTTTCCTGTCAGAATATTTTTATTTTATAATACAGGTTACAGAGGTTTCATTAAACTGTACGACATTATCTCTGGTTCACGTGCCAAGATGAATTGCATTTGAATTTAAATTAGGGCTGAACGATTTTGTGAAATATTCTAATAGCAATTTTTTTTTAACTTCAATATTGTGATTTAATATACCATTATTTTTCAGTCTTCTCGTGTTTTTTTTTTTCAACAAACAAGCAATAAATTATCTGTTTCAGTTGTTTTCAGCTCCGCTGCAACTCAGTTTCTACATTTTTTGTGTAGCTCCAGTTTAGCAACTTGGCTAAAATGTGTGCGCGAGGGCATTCTGTACCGCTTATCCACTGGTTTACCAAAGCTGTAAACACAGGCTTGGTCACTATATTAATGTGCATTGTGTATTTTCACTATGAACTCTGTTACTGCTCGAGTTATTTCCACGTGCCATTTCGAATTACGTTCATAGGGAGTAATACCTTCGAACAGTTTGGTCAGTGATCCCTGTCGGCTGCTACTTTGCTTACTTGAAGCTGAAGCACTGGTCGTTGGCATTCTGGCCATGCAACTATGTCTTTGTGGTGTTTTTTTAAGTGTTGATAAAGATTGTGGTGTTACCTCCAGAGGTAGCAACAGCAGCAAGGCAGGTTGTGCACAATATATGTCACTGCGTAGCATCTTCTGCAAACTTTCAGACGTGTCATCTTCTGTCGAGCCTGATGCCATAGTGTAAGCGATTAACGCAGTGTTGACTTCTCCCGCTTCCTGCTCTGCTCACTTGCAAGTCACGTAACCAGATCATGTGACCAGTCAGCTTTCGCGATTAGAAAATCTTGTTTTATCATATCGTGATTTAATTGCAAATGCAATTAATTGTTCAGCCCTAATTTAAATAACATATGAGTGACACTGGTAATAAAGTTCTTCTTTACATTTGTTTTATCCTATTACCTGGAATTGTGAACCACAGAATGCATTAAAACTAAAGGTTTTAACAATTAGAAAATCTAAAGGTCAGATTATACTTAAGCATCTGTCAGTGAAAAGAAGTTATGGTGTCAACATAGAGGACCATCAAAGTTCATGCTCAATAATCCAGGTAAAAAAATCCAACAAAGTTCAGTCAGGTCATCTGGATGGTTTATTTTTTGTTGAGACGTTTCGTCCTTCATTCAAAGGACTTCATCAATCTTTGATGAAAAGATTGAAAACTTTGTTGGATTATTTTACCTGGATTATTGAGCATGAACTTTGATGTTTTGAACCACTTTGGCTATGGCCACCTCAGAAGAGTTGACAGGGGAGAGGGCGGACCCCAGAAACCATCTTATCACCAGCAAATTGGTTGGTCCACTATGGGAGTGTGCTGCTTGTGGGATCAAGTTTGTTTGTGGGTCCTTGGATTGATGAAGTCCTTTGTATGAAGGATGAAACGTCCCAACATAAACAAACAAAAAAACCATCCAGCTGACCTGACTGAACTTTGCTGGATAGTAGAGGATCAGATTATTTTGATGCTTGAAAAAGGATTTTATTCTTACAAACAGGAGAAACACAAATCTTACTGAAAATCCTTAGGAACCTGCTTATTGCAGGAAAAGCAACTCATCTTCTTGAGTTTCCATTACAGCAATACCGCAGAAGCTACAGGCAGCAGACAGCAGGATGGTTTTAAAACGCACCTGTTGTGACAGGTCGGGCTTCCTCGGGTGCTCCTGAACATTGCAGTTTCCAGGAAGATTGCCAAAATTGACCCCGACTGACGCATCGACTTTGTCCCGTGGGGAAGTGAGGGTGCTGCCACAGTTCCTGTAGAGCTGCAACAGGTCAGGGGGTTTTGGGATGTTGAGACCAACATCATCCCACAACTCAAAGTCCTGAGAAGAAAAACAAACAATGTATATTTTTATGTCATCATATGTAGGATCACCAGGATGTGAATTTTTTTTTTAATCTTATTTTAAGAAGAAAACATTTTTTTTTATTCAAGCTGGGAAAATAGCTAAGGCTATTTGGATAAAAAATGTTTAGTTTCTCTAGACATGAAGCAACCACAAAAAAGCCTTTACCTGATCATCGTTTTCATCGGAGAAGGTGATGGACGAGAGTTTGTATTCATTTTTTAATAAATATTCATTCACAAGAAAGTTTAAGGCTCTTTTCTCCAGTGGTCGTATGGGCTCCTGAAGCAGGAAAAAAATTGTAAAAACTACATAGTAATACTAACCATTAAAGGCAATTTAATAAATGTGAACATTTTCAAAAGTTCTCAAAGATCAAGGGGCTTCAAACCTGAATTTCAGGACTTGACTTGAAGTTTTTTCTCTCCTGAGACGGCACTTCGCTCTCTGAGAAATTAGAGGATATTAAATTGTTGAATGTGTTCTGCTGATCATCTAGAGCATTTCTCTTAGTAACAACAAGAACAACAAAGCTGTAACAAAATGGGTTCCAGTGGAGAAGAAGTTAAAAGTACGCCACACCTGCTGCCTGAGTCAAGTTTGCACGCAGAGCCTGTATGGTCTCCTTTGCTTTCCGTAGCTCAAACTCCAGCACTGGACAGGAAATGACAACACACACACACAGGAAGTGGATCCAACCAAAGACAAGGAGCAAACAAAACAAAGATGAGCGTAAAAAAATAAAATAAGATCCAAAAAGTCATAAAACAAAAAACAAAAAGGAGGCATGCAAATCATGGATTCATAAAAACGCATGCAGCAGAGGATCATGGTCCACTTGTCTGAATGGTGTGTGCAAAGCACTGAGACACTTTTTGCCCTCGATTTCTCCAATTCAAAGCACTGACGCAGCTTTTTTTTTTCTGAATGGGGCCCAATTTGACCTAAAATTCACCATGCGTACCCTGGATAATCGAGGAGCTGTCTGACGCAGGTTCTTGCATAGGCAAATGCCTTACAGATGAGTGATTAATCAATTTCCAGCCACTCAAAGGACAACCACTGCTCAGGAAACTCATATCAAGGGTTAGCTCATTGCAATAACTTTATTTAAAGTAGTAAGAGTTCAATCTTATTCAGGCGTGGGAGTAAACACTTCTGTTTCTGACTTCCTACAAAATCTACTTTTTTCAGAATTAGCTGATGACTAAATCCTTTTTTTTCCCCTCACCTGAAGATTGAAGTTTGGATTTCTAAATTAAGCACGAACAAAGCAGAAAAAAAACACACAAGATCTTAAGACACTTTAGTGTAAAAAACACACGCAAAACTTTATAAGCAATGGAGCAGGAAAAATAACGTTGCATATCTGTGCACTGAAAATCTGTTATTTTTGACCTCATTATGATTATTTATGGATTCAGAAACAAAGTATTAGGTAGGCCTCACACTTATGAGTGTGTCTTTTTACCAACATTTACATATACTGTACAGTGGGGGGAAAAGTATTTGATACACTGCCGAGTTTGCAAGTTTCCCCACCTACGAAGAATGGAGAGGTCTGTATTTTTATCGTAGGTACACTTGAACTGTGAAGGACAGAATCCAAGAAAAAAAAAAAATCTGAAAATCACATTGTATGATTTTTAAATAAATAATTTACATTTAATTGCATGACATAAGTATGTATCCGGTACATAAACCTTTGTTTGCAGTTACAGAGGTCAGACATTTCCTGTAGTTCTTGACCAGGTTTCCACACACAGCAGAAGGGATTCTGGCCCACTCCTCCATACAGATCGTCTCCGGATCTTTCAGGTTGTGAGGATGTTGTTGGGCAACATTAAGTTTCAGCTCCCTCCAAAGACTTTCTATTGGGTTCAGGTCTGGAGACTAGCTAGGCCACTCCAGGACCTTGAAATACTTCTTACAGAGCCACTTACTAGTTGACCTGGCTGTGCTTTTGGAGTTGCTGTCTTGCTGGAACACCCAGTCGCAACCCATCTTCAATGTTCTTCCTGAGGAAAGGAGGCTGTTGGTCAAAATCTCACAATACATGACCCCATCCATCATCCCTTCAATGTGGTGCAGTTGTCCTGTCCCCAGAAAAGCACCTCAAAAGTATGATGTTTCCACCCCGATGGTTCACGGTTGGGACGGTGTTCTTGGGGTGGTACTCATCCTTCTTCCTCCAAACACAGTGATTGGAGCTGATACCCAAAAGCTCTATTTTTGGTCTCATCTGACCTTCTCCCATGCCTCCTCTGGATCATCCAGATGGTCACTGGCAAACTTCAAACGGGCCTTGTGCTGGCATGAGAACGGGGACCTTGCATGCCCTTCAGGATTTTAAACCAAGATGGGATAGTATGTTACCAATAGTCTTCTTTGAGACTGGGATTCCAGTTCTCTTCAGGTCATTGCTTGCTCTTCTCAAGGGCGGACGTCTCCTCTCGGTCTCTGCTTTGCTTTTGCTTTGTCTTGTCTGTGAAACTGTCTGAGAGCCTCTCTTCTACAAA
>JARVGS010000761.1:27995533-28007121 GCA_031762315.1 Hypsolebias antenori | reverse complement strand
CCAGAGGAGGGACAGTGGGTATATTGGTAGAAGGATGTTAGACATGCAGCTGCCAGGAAAAAGACAAAGAGGAGATACATAGATGCAGTTAGAGAGGACATGGAGGTAGTTGGAGTGAGGACAGAGGATGCAGAGGACATGAAGGTAGTTGGAATGAGGACAGAGTGAGATGGAGGAGGATGACTCACTGTGGAAAACCCTGAAGAGGGAAAAGCCAAAAAGAAGACGAAGACGACTCTACTAAAAGTAAAATAAGTGGATGAGGATGCTTCAGAAGCCTACAGCAAACCTAAATTTGGGGTCTGCTACAGACCAATATATACTGTCCTAATTAGATTTTTGCCAACTACAGACTTATTTTAAAGCTCAGCATTGTTATGTTGTCTTGTCTGCAACTAAATATATAGTTGCAAGGCAGGTAGTGCAAGAATTCAGCACTTTTTCTGCTGATCTTTTCTCTGCTCCTCACGTCTGACCTCCTGACAGCCTGAGGAGGAGGATGGTTTCCCTCAGGGGAGGATCACTACCTGGCTGTCACTTTAAAGTTTCCATCTTATAGCAAAAATAGCAGTGTTTTATCAGTTATTTACAGTTCTGTAATCTCCTTGTGTGTCTGATCCACCTGCCGAGAAAAGTTGACCCCAAAAACCCGCTGGATCACTGCGGCCCTTGGGGCTGGGCAGGATGGGATCCAGAGATGAGCTCTGCTCCAGAAAACTCCGAAGCTCAATAACATTAACCTGTCTAAATAAAGGTTGAACGAAACGAAAGCAAAGTGCTACTTGTAGCATCGGCGGCAGCTACTTACTCAGTGGTCCTCCAGGTCCGAGCGCCTGCTCTTTGGCAGGTGGAGTCCCGCTCTGTCGCTCGAAGTTCCCCGGGTTGGAGAAATAATCCCTCAGCCTCGGGAGCTCCCTGCCTGCCTCCAGCAGCTCCGTGTGAAACTCCAGCGCCGTGAGGATATACTGGTCCCTTAATAACTGAGCGGCGATGGCATCCACAGACATCCGCGTTTCGGCTCCGCCTGCCATCGCGGAGGCAGCCGCGGCCGACACCGAGGGGATGCCCTCACCGCTGGGGCTCGTACGGTTGCTGGACAGCAGGAGCGTCGGAGGTTCGGCGTCCGCAGTTGTAGAAAAAGGGTTGCCTGGCGGCGGCCCCGGTGCTCCGTCGCTTGGGCTTCTCTCTGTGTCAACTGTTTCATTGGGTCGTCGTTCAGCCTCTTCTTCAGAATCGCTGAGATTAAAAGGGTTGACGGACGCCATTTTTCCTAGTACAATGATTTTTAGCACCGCTAAGCTAATCAGACCCGCCTCTTCCTGGTGGCGTTGTTAGCGTTACAAGAGAGAAAAAAAAGGGAGATTTGATTGGCTAAATTTGGAGGATGTCACCCTTAATCCCGCCTCTTTTAATGAATACTGCAAAATAATTGGCTATCTAGCTAACGGGGCGGGGCAGTTTGATAGTTGATGGTTTAAGCTAGCTAATAGTGACTAGTCAATAAAAAGAAGCTATTCCAAAAAACAGTGTTCAAATATGTACCGTAATGCAAACTGGTAATAACTAACTTTAAAAAATATATATATATTATGACGTTGTGAGGCAGAAACAAATGAAGCACAAAATTAACTACACTACCCACAATTCACGGAGAATGCGCATGCGTCAAGCATCAACGCAACTGTCACAACAAGGAAGTGAATGGTCGTGGAGCCTGTATTTCTTGTACTAATCTTATTAGAATTAGGAGTTGGTTGGCTTTAATCAAACATTTGAAGATTACGTTAATCTAGTTTTAAAAGAATAACCTCACTCTAGTTATCTAAATATTACAATAGGTAATCTACGAAATTAAATGGAAGCCAAACCAGTTATGAATGGGCAAAAAGGTGGATAGTTAGTGATAGTAGATATTTGCGCGCTCATATTTTGTCCGTAGCTAAACACTTAATCCTGTTCAGTTCACATAACATACAGGTAAGGTAATTTTTTTTGTTTGTTCTAAGTTATGGTTTGTTTTTAAGTCTTTATTGATGAACATTTTGTAAGTATAATGCTAAAATACCAAATACTGTTGATTTTTTTTTTACTTATTTTTTTCTTATTTGGTGCAGTGACATATGGTCAAAGGATTAGTCCTGCCTTAAGCCTTTATGTGGCACACTGTTCGACTAATCTAGTGACTGTTCATTGTACTCACAGATCAAACCTCATACTTGCTGTACTTTCTTTGTCTTCTTCCTTTTACTGATGAAATCTGCTCTTTCCCATTTGCAGAAACATCACAGGTGCTACCCAGTCTAGTCATGACAGTCAAAATGAGGATGATCACATTTTTCCTGGTTGGCCTGACGGTCCACGTGGTCTTCTTCCTGTCCATTTTTGACATCTACTTCACGTCTCCCTTGGTCCATGGCATGACCCCTCAGTCCACACCACTGGCACCCCCTGCATCCAGGCTGGTGTTGTTTGTAGCCGATGGCCTCAGAGCCGACAGTCTTTTTACCCTTCTCCCCGACGGCTCTTCAAGGACTCCATACCTAAGGTAAGAACTGAGTTTAATATGTGAGCTTTGTGGGTAATAAGTATGTTCACCTTTAATTCTTTACATATGACCATTCTGCTAGACTATTTCTCATGCATAGATTTGCGCATCCTGTATGTCTCATTTTCCCACTTTCAGGAGTGTAATAGAGGAGACAGGTACCTGGGGTGTCTCACACACACGTGTGCCCACTGAGTCTCGGCCCGGTCATGTTGCTCTCATCGCAGGCTTCTATGAGGATGTTAGTGCAGTCGCTAAAGGTACACATTGTGATTCCTTCTCGCCCAGCAAGTTTTACTTTCATCCACGTCTGAATGTATCTTTGTAGGAGTTTAACAGTACGATTCTTTGTGAATGTTATCAACTTTATTTGTGCTTATTTTCAGGCTGGAAGGAGAACCCTGTAGAGTTTGATTCAGTGTTTAATGAGAGCAGGAACACATGGTGCTGGGGAAGCCCAGACATTCTGCCTATGTTTGCCAAAGGTAGATGTGTTCGCACAGGTCCACACGCTCTCAGAAACAGCAAATAGCCATAAATCATTAGTAGTCCAGGAAAAAGCCAAGGCCTAGAGTTCCTTGAGGGAGAACAGATCACCCCACTATCTTTCATATCAGAGATTTAATTAAAAAATGTTGGGAAGTTGTCAGGTTTTTTTTGTTCTCACTTTATTCATTATTTTATACTCAAGTACTTTTAAATGTTTCAATTATTTCCTTACGACCTTTACTTTCCAGGTGCCAGTGGAGACCATGTGTACGCACACACATATCCGGCAGAGGAGGAAGACTTTGCCTCCACAGATGCTTCCAGGCTGGACAGCTGGGTCTTCACTCAGGTCAAAGTATGGCTGAAAACACACATTAAACATGACCATTGTGATGGGTCTATTCTTAACAGTTGACTAAGTCTCAATAAAAGTTATTAAAGTTACTGGATTTGTAACATTTGCGTTTTATACATTAAAATTTGTGTTTGCTTTTGCATGATTGGCTCTCTTATTGTCAAGCCTCTTGTACAGTAAAGCATAGATGAGTTCTACTCAGAAGTCTCTGGAACCGTACCACATTCTGTGTGTGACATGGGTTAGAATTCATTTACTCCTTTTTAAATTAACCTCAAACATATTTGTATTTCTATCAGTCCCTTCTGCATTCAGCAAAGTCGAACTCCTCCCTGAAGGCCAGTCTGCTCGAGGATCAGAACGTCTTCTTTCTGCATCTGCTTGGCATCGACACCAACGGACACGCTCACAGACCAATGTCGCAGTGAGTAAATCATTTTCCTTCTGTTGTCTGGATTCCTTTTATTTGCACTTTATGCACTGTTAAGGTAGTGATTTTATCTTGTCCTTTGTCTTTCATGCAGGGAATACCTGGACAATATTATTCTGGTGGACTCGGGAGTAGCTGAGCTCGTGTCTGTATTTGAGGACTTTTTTGGCAATGATGGCAGAACTGCCTACGTGTTTACCTCCGATCACGGCATGACAAACTGGGGTAAGAGTTTGTTTTGCTTATTAAACATCTGTTTGAATAAAAAATGTGAAATTACTGTGGTTTTTGTTTGGTCATATGTCTCCAGGCTCCCACGGTGCTGGCCACCCTTCTGAAACACTCACACCTTTAGTGGCGTGGGGAGCTGGGGTAAATAAGGCTCAGAGGGTCACAGAACCACAGCCGTACGACGATGGATACTCACAGGGTACTTTGTAATATTTTAAGATCCTGATTATCCTCCAACTTATGCACTTTGCATCTTTAAATGGTTTGTCCTTCGGTTTTATTCAGATTGGAAGTTGGAGCACGTTCGTAGAGTTGATGTCAATCAGGTAAGGATCATAGCAAACAATAGTTTATAACTAGAAAGTTCCTGGAGAAACTTTGATGGGGACTGCCATCCGGCTGCCAATTTAAATTGCTGATTTGACAGTACTATGTGTTGGGGTCCGCTCTCAGTTACCACTATACCAAACTTTGGCTTAGTAGCTCTAAAAATGGCTGAGTTATCATATTTTTTCCCCTTTAGCTAAGGCGGCCATTTTGAAATTTTGATTTGGATTCAGTATGTGATAGGAAATGTTCTCACCCATCACCACATTTTTTTTTTAGCTCAATATCGCTAAAATTAGCCGATTTATAGTATTTTTCCTTTTTAGCTCAGGCAGCCATCTTGGATTTTTGATTTTCATTCAGTCTATTAGGGATCGTTCCCAGCTTTCAATATTGTACACCATATTTCAGCTGAATAGCTCTAAAAATGGCTGAGCTATTTTTTCTCTTTTGTGGAGAGGAACAACAAATAAAAGCCTAGAGGGCCCTCTAGTGGCTGCAATTGGTAATGTTTACTGGTTCATGTCCGAATGAACATTTAATTATTGTCAGTCAAAAACTGAGTAATAAATATGAGGAAAAAAAACATTAGTTGCTTTGGTGTATAAGTGGCAGAACTTGCAAATTTATGCAAAAGCTGCGACTTATACGCCGGAAAATACAGTACAGTACATTATATTCCTGTTATCAGTTAGCATCTCTGTTTCTTACATGTAGAAAATCTTTGCTACTTCTAAAGTTATTTAATACCGTTTTTTTGTTTTTGTTTTGTTTATTTGTTTGTTTGTTTGTTTAGGCAGACATTGCTCCACTCATGGCTTCTCTCATTGGTTTGCCCATTCCTGTTAACTCTGTTGTAAGTCGGTGTTCAAATATTAAATTTATAATAAGTTTTTCCAGTTAGGTTTACTGTAACTATACAATGCATTACCAGAGTTGTATATTTTTTACACAGTTTAGTGGCTCTAAAACGTATTAGCAAGAAGTTACGTACAATACAGTGTTTTTATTTTTTGTGCCAGAATCCAACGTTTAAAATGTACTGACAGGTTATATCTGCATTTGTGTGTTTAGGGTGTGTTACCGCTCCTCTACCTTAACAACAGCAATCAGTTCAAGGCAGAAAGCATGTTCACCAATGCTGTTCAAGTCCTGGAGCAATTTAAGGTATCACTACAGGCACTTCTGCTTTACAGTCATAAGCATGTTGATGCTGTTTTCTGCACCTTGCAGTACTGTAGTGTTAATAAGTCCAGTGACTGAGCTAAATAGTGTTTCTTTTTCCTAACAGGTGAAAATGAGCCAGAAAAAAGAAACAACCTTGTCTTTTCTCTTCACGCCATTCCAGTGAGTACCACTTTTACTTAACATAAATGTATCTTGAAAGTGATGACTTTGCGTACAGCGTATGGGAGCAATAAAGCTTTAAGTCCCGCCTACTCTCCTGCACAAAATTTTGTTGTTTATTTAAAATAAATTATTTCAAATGATTTAGAAGGTGCTAAATCATTAGTTGCAGGGAGAAGCTCCCTCCTGCAGCCTGTCATGATCTCTGCTCTCTGCCACCTGCAGCTCTCTGCCATACCCACATTTCTGCTTCGTGAAAGGTTAACCCTTTGCTGTCCAGATGCACCGATCGACTTTTGTCTTCCAACTTAAAATTCAAAGCATGACACATCGTAAAATCGTCACATCACAAAATAGAAAAGTGTTAAAAAATATTTTTAATTATTTAAGAACTTCCGTGTTCAGTTGTTTCAGTGTAACTGATCAAGAAGTACATTACGGCTCCGTGCTGCAGAGCTGCATGAAGGGTTAACCCTTTGCCGTCCTGCTTCTCTTCTCTACAATTTAAATACGGTAGTATTTTATATATACAGTCCATGCATGGATTGAATATGTATATGTACATGTATAAGGATATGTCAGTGCTGGAAGTGGACTGACCTGAGTTTTTCTTCAGCAGATGCTGATCTTTATAAATGAGGGGCAGCTGATAGACAATCCTGATTATTTACTTTGGTGAAAATGTTTTTTTTTTTTTTTTTTTCATTTAAGAAAATATTCCAGTATTTTCCTAACCTAAATATATATTAACAGGTAAAATAATAATTGTAGGCTACAGTAAGCTTGTTGTAGCTGCTGCTGCACTTTTATTTTTCTCTTTAGTAACTGGTTGAGTTCACAGGAGCAGAGCTGACGGCTGGTTTTAATTAAAAATGGCCGACTGAGCTGCCTGTCTGAAGTCAAGGCAATAAAGTCAAAGGCCTTTTTTTTTAATTAGCTCCAGTGTGAAAACAAATTTACAGTTTTGTCAAATAAAGTCCCCAAAATCTAGAATTTTAAGACATTTAAATAAGAACTTGTGATTTTATTTTTCAGACTCCTGACCGAGTCCAAACAAGCAGAGTTCATCCAGAGGGCTCGGATTCTGATCCAACTGGAGAAGTACAGCGAAGCTGTAAATAGAACTTTGGCTTCAGAACAGCAACATTAAATACAAGATTAGTTTTTGATTTGTCACACTAATGCTTTACAGGATTTAGCAGCCGAGCAGAGTTCACCTGAAACTGACCGTCTGTGTTCTCTGTCGTCAGATCTCTCTGTGCCAGACTCTGATCTCGCTCTCTCTAGAGGGTCTGGTCTACTACCACACCTACGACAGGTTCTTCCTGGGCTGCAGCGTGGTGCTGGGATTCATAGGCTGGACCTCCTACGTGATCCTGGTCATTCTGAGGACCCACACCACCTTCAACTGCCGTCCTGATCTCACTAAACAGGTTGGGATGGACCATTTGTTTCCAGATTCTTGTAGCTGAAGCTGGTTTGTGAAATTTACATCTTGTTCTTCCTTCTGCACAGATTTCAAGTCATAATTTGGTGAGGCTTTCTGTTTTCGTGGCGGTGATGATCACTGTGTTCCTGCTTATCCAAAGAAGCCCCGTTACTTACTACATTTACTGCCTGCTGCCCGTCCCTGTGTGGAACGCTGTTTTTAAAGAGTGAGTAGCCTCAGCTCTGTGTGTGTCTGTCGCTCTGGTAAATTATTTTATCAACCACTGGACACATTTTACTTAAACTCTGGAAGTGAACACTGAGTGTCATTATTTTTGGAGTCATCCACATTCAAGATGGCCACCATAGCTAAACAAGCTTATGAAGCATAAAAAGAGCCAAGTGGACAAATAATGAGCTAAAATCTGGTTTGGTTGTAGGTGATTCATTCTGCTAATGTGTTCTCTGAGCTAACTGATGGTGCAAGATCTGATTTTATATATCTATATGTAGATATATTGATATAGATAGATATATATTTTTATTATTATTTCTTCTTTTTATGATCTTGTTTCATTTTAGGTGTGGAGCTCTAACACATCTGATCCGATCAGCCTCGTCTCTGCAACTCTGGAAATGTTTTGTCTACTTTGTGCTGGTGGCGTTTGGGATCGAGCTGCTTGTAGGTGTTTTGTTTTGTTTGTTTTCCAGTATTTTTTCTTTTTTATATACAGTATTGGCTTTTATCTGATGAACACATCAGTGCACACAGCTTGTGATGTTCAGTGTGGATTCACAGTTTGTCCTGAATGCTTGTTTGTCTTTGCTGCCCCCAGGTGGTGAGTTTCTTCCATCGCGCCGTGCTGACTCTGGGCCTTGCTGCTCTGTCCCTGTGGCCCCTCCTGTCCGGGCTCTTCGACAAGGCGAAGGTAGGCCAGCAGCTCGTAGTGTTCCTGCTCTCCATCATGCATGGAAAAGACATCTGTTTTTATTTTTCACATCTCTTTATTTATTTTTTCAGTCTATATTTATGGCAAGCGGTCTGTCCAGGAAGTTTAAAATCCAAAAGGACAAACTGCTGAATTTATATATTTAAATTATTTTGATCCTGAAATTGTTTTGTATTACCATTTAAAAAAATCAAAGAAATAAAATAGATAATCATACAGATTAAAAAAAAAATAAAATAAGACCTGGAGACTTTCTGCTTTGACAATAAACGTTTCACTACTCTGGCACTAAAATAATCTCACATTTTGCAACAAATCCTTCAATCAGATAACTATTTTACATCATTTTAATCTGGAATTTATTTAAATACTTTCTCTGCTAGTCATGATAAGATGAAATACGTGCAGCTTATTAAAGCAATTAAATTATACTGGTCATTTAAGTTAAAGTATCCATCACCCACTTTTTACACAACTTGCTTTGAAACGCCTCATAAATGAACTCGGACACACATGATGGTCACATTTCACCAAATAATTCACATTAAAGCTTAAAACCAGCTGAAGAACGTGCCAGTTGTTTTAGTGCATCTATTATTTGACTGAAATGTACAAAACAGCCTGGTTTTGCACATTTCACATGCCAAAGTGGAAAAAAAGAACAACTATTGAAAATAATGGTATTATAACTAGAATTATGTTCTACACACCAACTAAGGGATGGTTTATGTGGACATTGTGAAATTTTTTCCACTTATTCTCACAGTTTTCTGGAATCCTTACTGCTAAAAGTTATTTTTGGTCCTTGTTTTTGTGCAGTGTCGGTCACTGAGCTGGTTTGCGGCCTGTCTGTGTTTGGCACTTTTCCCCCTGATGCCAGTTGTGGGTAGAGACCCTAACCTACATCTGATGTGAGTACTTCCTTCGTTTGCTTCCATTTACCAGAAAATATGCCACAACATCACATCACAAGAGCACCCAGAGATCAGATTATAGTCAGATCAGGTACATTAAAATATTTGACTTGGATGTATTTTATTAATTATTAAATTATGTAAATTACAATATTAAAAGCAGAGTTTTCTAACTCATGACAGGCAAAATAGTAGAGAACAACCAGATTTTGTGCTCAGGTAATAAGAGATTAAACTAAACTAGAGCAATTGCATTTTCGCAGGAAATGCAGTGTGAATGCCTATTGCTGAAGAACTTGCTGAAAAACAGCTGAAATGTAGCTGAAATAGAAGAACAAACTTAAAGTTAGCAGAACAAAGCAGAAAGAACACATATTTGCTGATTATTGTTAAATGAGCAGAAATTAGCATAAAAATTTGTAAATTAGCTAAAAAAGCTGAAATTAGAAACAAAATAGCTGAAGAAGCGGTAAGAAGCTTAAAATACCAGAAGGAATTGGAGAGAGCACAGTTCTGCACAATTAAGCTTAAAGAAGCAGAAATGAGCACAAAGTGGAAATTATCTGAAAAAGGCAGAAATTTGCCAAAAAAAAAAAGCCTAATAGTAGCTATAAAAAAGGGCAGAAAATACTTAAATGATCAGAAAGAAGTGGAGAGTGCATGAAATAGGCTGAAACTAGTTGAAATGAGTGCCAGAAAATGTGGATTTAGCTGAAATTAGCATAAAAACAGCTAAACAATAGCTGAAATAGGAGAAAAAGCTGAAATGCAGAAATAATCTGAATGGAGCACAACAAACTGAAATTGGCAGAAAGAAGTTAGAAGAAGCTCAACAATGTTGTAATTGGCAGAAAGAATCTGAAAGGAGCACAAAACAGCTGTAAGAACAGCTGGAATTTGCCTGAAATTAGCTTTTTTAAATTTATTTGCACAAGGAAGGTAAAAGAAGCTGAAGCAGAACAAAACAGGAGCAGTAAAAGTTTGTCAACACATCTAGAGATGTGAAGGATGTAAAATGAACTCAATTCATTTTCTGTGAGAAGAAAATGTCAGAAAAGGCTAAATTATTTCAAACAGCTAAAGTTGCACCAATACCAAAGTCATAGCAGGATTGTCCTGAAAGAGCTGAATGATTTTGATTTATGATCTGTTCGAATAGAACAAAAATTGTGCAATGATAAAGATGCTGAAAAATGTGCAGAAGAAAACGATCACAATAGAGTGAACGCTTCATAAACATTCACACAAGTTTATTTCAGGGTTGAGCAAAATGAGCTGGACCGTTTCTGAAGGGACTTTTGTCATCAGAAGGAAATCAGAAAGTGGTGAAAGAGCTCTGACTTCTCTCTTCCAACTAAAGCTGCACGGACTTTCAGCTTTTAATCTGATGTAAATCTGAACCAGCTACAGGATGAAATGCAGCTTGAACTGAGCCAAACACTTTTCACTAACCTTAGAAATGTCCAAATGTCATCACTTGTTCCTTAGACGTGGAGGAAGATACCTGGACGTGTCAGGGATTAGAAATGATAGAAGCTGAGTATGTTAAATAGAATAATGTGCTGTTTGCTCAGTGCATGTGCAGGTCTGCTCACGCTCTTCACATCAGCCTGTTATCTGTGGTCCTCGTGGCAGAGGACGCCTCTGCACCCAGGGGACAGGCGGCAGTTTTTCTCTCAGGTAACTCGCACACTTCATGATTCGTGTGCGATGTGTTGTTGCTGAAAACAATTGAACATTGTCGACCCGGACAGATGATCCACGTGGCCGTGTGCGCGTACGTGCCTTTCCTCACGCACTCCAGTCTGCAGCAGAAACTAGGCCTGCCGCTTCTCAGTCAGATCGTCAGCTGGACCACCTTGGGTAGGTCGCTCCAAGACGCCGCTGGGATCCTGCAGACGGTTCAGCCAGCATCATCAGCCCTGTGTCTTTAACGTCCTGCACGTCTCGTCTGCTTCTGCTCTCATTTACAGCGACGTCTATATTGGTCCCTTTGCTGAGCTCGACACGTCTCTTCCATCGGCTCCTCAGTATATTCCTGTCTCTTGTCTCCACGTACCTGCTGCTCAGCACAGGGTACAACACACACAGTTACAGTTCTGATCGGGACTTGTGTAGTTTTACCACCACAGTAAATTTAAAGCTCAATTTGGTCTTGTTTTCTCCCACAGGTCAGAGGCCTTGTTTCCTCCTGCCTTGTCTTGGTTGATGTTTGCATGGATCAACATAGAACAGGAGGCTTTAATCGCTCAGGGTGTCTCCGGCAGGCATGAGGTAAAAATATAAAGTACAAATATGTATAGGCTTTGCTGCACGTGTTTTTCTTTCTATGTGAGCTACAGTTTCATTTTTATTTTGAAAACAGAAGACTGAAGTCCCACATCGCCCAGTGCCTTTCATGACATTTCATAAAATATACAGTAGTCCCTCACTTAAGTTCCAGACACACATGCGACAGGTGAACATCCACGAAGTAGGGACGTTATATTTATTGTAGTACAGGTAGTCCTCGAGTTACGGCGGTCTCTACCTACGGCGCTCCGGACTTACGAACGGCACCCGATGACGTCAT
>JARVGS010000761.1:27957904-27969621 GCA_031762315.1 Hypsolebias antenori | reverse complement strand
TTGTTTGTGATGCATCCCACCACAGCTGTATCATCTGCAAACTTTACAATGTGACAGCCTGGATGGGTAGCTGCACAGTCATATGTGAGCAGAGTGAACAGGAGGGGGCTCAGCACACAGCCCTGAGGGGAGCCAGCGCTGAGGGTTATGGTGGAGGAGAAAAAGTTGTGGATCCTTACAGACTGCGGTCCATTTCTTAAGAAGTCCAGGACTCAGCTGCAAAGGGATGAGCTTCCTCCTAGTGTGAGTAGTTTGTCCATCAGGGTTTGGGGGATCATGGTGTTGAAGGCAGACGTGAAGTCCACAAAGGGCATACGGACGTAGGAGTCCTGCTCCAGGTGGGTGAGAGCAGTGCGGACCACAGAGGAGAAAATGGTGGTACTGCAGACACGAGTTTCTTCTGGTCCAGAGAGCTGCAGCTGAATATCTAATAATGTGAGAGATGTAGGTCTAGCTTTCCTTGAAGGAGTGCACATCACCCACCATGCCAAAGTTTTAGACTAAAATCATCTTATGTTGATAAATGATGGTTTTGTAGACGCTGTGTTTGAATTGTAATAATAACATTATGCATGTGCTGTTGCAAGATATCTCACTCTTATGTGTTGTGAATGACTCACAGCTACTACCACACCACATTTAGTTCAGTATCTGTAAACTGTCTCAATTGTTGCTGTTTTTGAATTTGACTGACTCGAAAAGTTGATAACTTGTGGATGCAAGTGTAAATATTGCTTTATGAAAGTTACGGTGCATTAAAACCCATTAGTGATTAAATATACAACTTTTCTGTTGAGAAATTGATTGATTACTAGCTAAAGCACATTAGAAGGCCTCGTTATAAAGATTTTGATCTTATAGGAGTTAATCACAACTTTATGAACTTGATGCTAAGTATGTTATCAGTCACACAGCAAGATTATCCATCATCTCAGACACAGGCCTCATTAACAGGACCACATCCTGGGCCTGATGCAGCTGCAGTTCTCTCAGGGATGCCTTGGGGGTCGATAAAACTGCTCCACGCAGCTCTAACGAGGACAGTAGTTATGAGTCTGAGGCTTACATGCAAACAGAGTTGATGCTGACATTATGGATGGTGGAGCCTGTGGTCCAGACTGTTCACCTCTCTGCGTCGGACGCCTCTGGGGCTCTGCTGATAGAAAACTGTGTGAATGTGATTAATGACCGGTTGATCTGAAACAGCCGTCGCACGCAGAAGCACAGTTATGTCGGCGTATGTTTGTGTTTATCTGTCTGGGTCTGCTCAGTCGCTAATCTCATTAAATGCTCCACCAGGCTCAGGTCATGGCTTTTTAAGAGAAACGTGCCTAGAAAATAAATGTTCACGCAACATATGTTGGAGCTTTAGCTTTACATTGAGTCTCATCTGGAGCAACATTTGACATCAGAGTTGGCTGTTTGTGAATAATATTGCTACTGAACATTTTGTTTTTAAATGGTTCCTAACCCGCTTACACAATAACAACTTAAACTAGAGAAATTGCATTTCCTGTGAAAATGCAGAGTGAATGCTTATTGCTGAAGAACTTGCTAAAAACAGCTGAAATTAGAAAAACATGCTGAAATGCAGCTGAAATTTCATTTTCATTTTTTCATTTTCATTTATTTATTCATTCATTTTATAATAAAATACAAATAACAAAGAAACAATTTACGCATAACAAAAAAAGCTATGAAATGGAAGAAAAAGCTGAAGTTAGCAGAAGAAAGTAGAAAGGACACATATACCGGTATGCTGAATTAGGTTTAAATTAGCAGAAATTAGCAAAAACAAAAGTTGGGCTCTTTCCTTAAAAAAGATGAAATGAGCAAAAAAAAGTAGCTGAAAAGGCAGATAGAAGCTTAAACTACCTGAAGGAAGTGAAAGGTGCTGAAAAGAGCTCTACAAATATGTAACTGGCTGAAAAAGCTAAATTTTGCTCAACACAGCTGAACAGTAGCTGAAATAACAGAAAAATCTGAAACTAGCAGAATTAAATTCAAAGGATCGTAACAAGCTGAAATTAGCAGAAACAAATTATTTAGGCTGACAGTAGCTGAAATTACTATGAAAAACTTGAATTTATCTGAAAACAGCTGAAATCGGCTAAAGAAAAAAAATGCTAAAAGTTAGCTAAAAATGTAGAACAAGCTTAAATTAGCAGAAGTCGAGAGAGAACAGTTTTGTCCAAACTTTTCTACTGAAACAAGCAGAAATTAGCACAAAAAAGTGGAAATTATATGGAAAAAGCTGCAATTTTCAACTAAAAAAGGCTGAAAAGTACCGGTAGCTAAAATTTCAGAAAGAAGCTTAAAATACCAGAATGAAGTGGAAAGAGCACATTTTTGCTGAATTAGGCTGAAAATTTTGAATTGAATGCAAAAAATATGGAATTAACTGGAAAAAACTAAAATGAGCGTAAAGCAGCTAAATTGTAGCTAAAATAGCAGAAAAAGCTGAAACTTTCATAAATAAGCTGAAAGTAGCATAACAAGCTGAAATTGGCAGAAATAAGTTAGAAGAAACACAAAAATGTTTGTTAGCCAAAATAAGCTGAAATGTGCACAAAGCAGCTGAAGCTGAAAGCAGCAGAAAAAAATGTTAAAATTTGCACAAGGAAGCTGAAAGCAGCCGACGCAGAAAAAATGTGAAAGGAGCAAGAAAAGGTTATAAACATGTAAATATGTAAAGGATGTAAAATTAGCTTATTTAATTTTCTATGAGGAAAAAAGTGGCAGAAAAGGCTAAATATTTCAAAAAGCTAAAGTTGCACCAAAACCAAAAGTCATAGCAGGATTGTCCTGAAAGAGCTGAATGTTTTAATTTAGGATTTGATGAAATAGCTGAAAACTGTGGGACGAGATATATGCAGGAAAATGTAAGGAAGAAACAAGGATCACATGAGAATGCTTCATAAACTTTCACACACTTATTACAGTACTGTAGTTTAGCTTTATTTGAATGTGTGCACGTCACCAGCCACCTTTCCTGCCATATTTTAAACTGAAATCATGCAGCGAAAACAGAAAGTTAGAGCCCATTCAATCTACTGTGTAAACTTTGTGTGTAGTTTGAGATATTGTGAGATGCACTTATGTTTATCAGTTTCTGCAGCCATCTTGCAGTATTTTGACTCCAAAAGTTAAAGGCTTGTAGATGAACAGCTGGTGATTAATTTCTGGACGTCTTGTTAAAATTTGCCAATTGGTTCATGAGATATTTTGCTAACCAACGGACACAGTCAACTCGAATAATTCACATCAATTTTATTTTTTTTTTTATTGTATGATCAAATAGTGTGTATGTGTTGATAATAGTTTCCATACTACCACATCAAATTTAAACTAAATATGTCATTCTTGTGTTTGATATATGGCTGCTTACCCCTGGATGCAAGAGATTAAAACTGATTAATCATGTTCTTTTAACATACACACACATAATCATAGACATGCGTCAAAAAAAAAAAAAAAAAACTAAAAGGTTAGATGTAAAATCAAGACGTCTGTGTGTGAGGGGGTAGTTTTCCATTCAATTCTGTATCTTTATAGACTTTATCTCTTGAAGTGATAGCGATATTACTTTAGTTTTGATTAGATTAAGAATCCCAGCACAAGCACAAATCCACACAAGTCACAGAAACAACAAGCGTTTCAACAAAACAATACAATATATATACTTTTGTGCATCCATTCACAAAATCTTATGTGCCCATGCACCTAAAGAACAAGAAGTTCTCTCCTAATAAGCCATATTGTCTCGTAAAGGAAAACAAATAGTGAAAAATGGACTGTAAAAGGGGAACTGGTGCACAGCTATCTCTTCATCCCTGTGATAAGTGTGAGAGAACAGAACAGATAAGTAAGGTACAATAAGGTAAGAAGTCTTGGCTCCAGCTCCACCCTGCTTTTTGTTTCATGGCCCAATCAGATGAGATTATAGACCTGTTATGCTAAGGATCCCTCGGGTCGTGTCGGTGAGAATTAGCAGAAACTGAGATAGGGAAACAGAAACAAAGAGAAAGAGGGACTGAAGAGAAAAACAAGCAAAGAGAAGGCAGCTGAACTTGAAACTGGAATGAGATATCCTGCTGCTCCCCAGAGTAAATCTCTGTTAGATATGGAGGTGGCCAACTATTGTGATGGCCTGGACCCATCGTACAGCACACTGGGCTTTGAGAATGCAGAGGTGCTTTACGGAGGAGGAGGTAAGTGAAGACCCATACAGAACACCTACGCACAAAAACAAACAAAAAAACTTGAAAGGTCTAAAAGCACATTAACATATTTATTCTAAAACATCACATCAACATATTTATTCTAAAACATCAAACAATCAAAATGAAATATGAATCTTATCTAAGACTTAGTAGCTAACCAAACATGTATTTTATGGTGTTTACAGATGTTTTAAATTCAAAATGCTAATTCAAATCTTATACTGTAGGTATATAAAGTGGTGTCCCACAAGGCTTAATATTGGGCCCACTCCAGGACATGTTAGTTTTTCTTTTTTTTTTTAAGTTGGTCAACAAGTTCGTATATGCTGCAGGGGGGACTTAAAAAGCAGGAGCAGCCAGAGTAGTTTGTACAAATACAAAGCGGAAACACTTTAGTTGATCAAGGAGTTTTTAATTTTTTTTACTTAATGACGGAAAATGCCGCAGAACCTCATTCAGGCATGACTGGTTCAGACACAAAGTGAGGAAATGCTTTTTGTATAATCAACTTCATCAGTATAAGTCACACAATTGACGTTTTTTAGAATAAAATGCTAAAAAAAATCTGCATCTAGACTGTTTTGACATTTTAAATTAATTTAACTTTGAATGTTAATTAGACAAAGAGACTGCAGCCACTTTATCCCTATTGTCACATTTAACCCTTTAATGTTTATTTATTTATTTATTTATTTTTTGGTGTTGTCATTGTTTTGCAATAAATCAATGTAAATTCAAAAGTCCTGCTAAAACACCATGGGGAAAAGTCTTCCATAGGACAGTGGTTTTCTTATACTATAATCTGAATTATTTCAAAGGACAATTTTTTATTTATTTCTCAAATTAAGTTTCTATCATTAAACTGAGATGGATTTAAAAGCTGCAGCCCAACTAGAAACTAAAGCTGCAAAGATGATGACTGGTCTTTATTACCAGTGGAGTTTAGTAGAGTAAAGGTATTTAGTAGTTGGAGATCTATGCCATAAAGATACTGAAGAGCAAGCACACACCTCAGTGAAACAATGATGTCACAGCAGCAAGTGATGAGTTGATCAAACATTAACACGTCTCACATTAGTTTGTTGAGAGAGACGTCCTGATGCATGCTCAATAATCTGTTGAGTGTCACATTTACAATAAAATATTGTCATGGTCTCTGATATGAATAACCAGAACAATTACAAGCTCTTGTAAAAATACAGTTTCAGTCATTGAGCACATATCTCTGCATGTGATAACCATTATCATAATGAACACACTTGAATAAATTATTGAGCATGTGTCAGGATACATGTATACATTGGAGCAAAGCAGCCAACACCTGGTTAATGAATATTAATCTTGATTTACAGATGTAGAAATCGAGCAAACATGATCAATTCTGCAGTCATAGACTTTCAGAATACTTTCCAACCACACTGAATCAACTAAAATGAGTTATTAGTGATGAGGTACTCAAGTTTAATTTTTCATAGAATGCAGGCATAATACAAATCACAAGTATTAATTCAAGAGTTAGGTGTACTGTAGTGCAAAAAATATATATTTTGAGGTGTTTTTGGCCCAAACTGCCCTTTGTTAAGTTGTTTTTTAATTTTATTTTTAATTTCTTATGTGTAATATACTCTTGAACTAAAACTGTTCATGTTTGAAGATGCACGTTCATTCACCAGAGAGTTTGTTTTTGTGTTCCAGAGAGCATGCCGACCGAGCAGAGCCACCCCGGTCCAGACGGGCTGAGCAGTAACTGCGCAATCTGTGGAGACAAAGCAACAGGGAAACACTACGGGGCCTCGAGCTGCGATGGCTGCAAGGGCTTCTTTAGACGCTCCATACGAAAGAACCACGTGTACACCTGCAGGTACGAACAACCAAGACCCAACGAGAACCACGTCGCCATGTTGAAATCACAAATAAATTATTATAGCATTAAAAGTGCATCTAAGGATATTTTATGTAAATTGTACATTAACAGTTCAAATGTGCAAGTAACAGGTTAGCTACCATAACACGTACCGTATTGTTCGGACTATAAAGCGCAATTAAAATCCTTTAATTTTCTCAAAAATCGACAGTGAGCCTTATAATCAGGTGCACCTTATGTATTAATGCTGGTTTTCCTTACTGACCTTCAACTAATTTTATGTGGTTTTGTTTTTTTAATGTGCCTTATACTCTGAAAAATACGGTACTTAACAGATTTGGTTTCACATACCCGTTTGCTGTTCGGATATCTTGAGATTTTTTTGCTCTGCACATGCTCGTTAAGCTCATTTTCTCACATTGTGCCGTGCATTAAGTTTTGCTCTGTAGAAATATTGTAAATTATTGATCGTCGTGTTCAGGTTCAGCAGACAGTGCGTTGTTGATAAAGATAAGAGGAACCAGTGTCGTTTCTGCAGACTCAACAAATGCTTCAGAGCCGGCATGAAAAAAGAAGGTAAGACAAAGAAGACACAAAACTGTTGCCTTTTAGCAGCAAAAAGATCATTATCTCCAATACTGATACTGTACAAGGCTGAGGAGATAAAAAAAAAGGTAGAAATAGTTGTGTGTATATTTTGTATTAAAATGAACTGATGGATTCTCCAAAGCTTATTGTAGTTTTGCTATTATGACAAAGAAGAAGTTAAGAACTGAAGTTAAAAAAAAAAAAAAAAATGGCCATAAAATATCAAGGCATCTTGAAGATAATTAAAATTGGTTTAGCCATAAAACAAGTGATTCCTTTGTGTGTATGTGTGTGACAGGGAGAGAGTGGAGGGGTAGGGGTGTATCTTTTTATAGCCCTGCCACATGGTTTTATGACACCCAATGCTGGGATATTGAAACATTTTGTCCTGGGCTGCGACTGGTTAACGTTTTACTCCTGCTGCTGATGCCAGCATGTATGGCTGCTCTTCTAAATATTAACTGATTCCAGTGTCTGTTATTTCTATCCTGAACTCCACCTCAAGTTTTTTCCACCAATAAAAATGAAAGCAAGCCTGAAATCTTGACATGAGAGGGCACTCATAGGTACTTTTACAAAAACACGTTGATTTTGATGGTTTTCCCTTCCATTAAATAAAAAAAGGTACATTTATTGTGGATTGCATCTTACTGTTGAATTATATTTGTACTGAATAACTATTTACTTGTGACTGTTTTTGTGAAGAAAGCGATAAGGACAGCGCTGAATCCAATCACATGTTCCCCAAAAGAGCAACCCAGAAGATTAAGTCATATTGTTTCACAAACCAGCAACTGGGTACAAGCCAGTTTATCTCTTGTGCCAGTCACAAGCACGGGGAAATGGTGAGAGTTGTATCAGGGAGGACGTCTGATGTAAAATACTTTAATTAAAACAAAGATGCAAGTTCATCCAAACGACACCATCCCGGCTCAGTCGAGGCCCCGGTTAATAACAGAGGTGAAGAAGAGAGTCCAGGCAGGATGGAGTGGATGGAGGAAAGTTTCAGGAGGGATTTGTGACAAAAGGGTGACAGCAAAGATCAAAAGAAAAAAAGTCTACAAGACAGTGGTGGGACCCGATGTTGTATGGGCTGGAGACAGAGACATGGACAAAAAGACGAGAAAGAACCAGAAGTGGCAGAAATGAAGATGAAGAGGTTCTCCTTAGGAGTGACAAGGATGGAGAAGATCAGGAATGAGATGGTTTGGACATGTCCAGAGGAGGGACAGTGGTTTGGACATGTCCAGAGGAGGGACATTGGGTATAATGGTAGAAGGATGTTAGAAATGCAGCTGCCAGGAAAAAGCCAAAGGAGATACATGGCTGCATTTAGAGAAGACATGGAGGTAGATGGAGTGAGGCTGCAGAGGACAGAGTGAGATGGAGGATGACTTGCTGTGGAGACCCTGAAAAGGGAACACTCAAAACAAAAAAAAAAGAAATATTATTTCACGTCTCTTTATGCTATATTGTTGTTTTACATCCTTTTATATTTTTACAACATGCAGTACTGTAATCTATCACAACATAATGTGTTGTACTGTAACATACGTTGATGTTTTATATCTTAATACAATATAAGGTATTTAATTACAATAGAGTGTGTTACGATACATTTAATTTATCACAGCATATCTTCATTATACAGTATATAGTACTGTATATCTTCATTATATATAGTACTGTGTATCTTCATTATATATAGTACTGTGTATCTTCATTATATATAGTACTGCATATCTTCATTATAGTACTGCATATCTTCATTATATAGTACTGTAATGTATTATGTTAGGGGTGCACGGATTTCAGTTTTCTGGATGATCATGATCATCTAGAAAGTCTGACCTGCTGATTCTGATTTTGGCCGATACCCATTTTATTTTAGAAGTGACACCATCAGGTGTCATCAGGTCACAATGCACCTTCAATTTTCCAATCTTATTTTATTGAAAAACATACCCTTGAACAATATCCCAGCAATGATACAAACGTTTAAACTGGCCATGAGGTAGTGCTCTGAAATATAAATGAAGTTTAGACAATTGTTTACTACAAAAATAAATAAATAATAATTAAAAACAAATTGGTAAAATTGGTTTCTCATGTCTCAAATGATCTCCAATCTCCCAAAATTAAGGAAATCTGGGTCAATTTATCGGTGCACCCCTAATTATGATAGATTTCAACCTAACATGACATAAAATATGATGTAATGCATCATATGATAATATATCGCAACACACCGTATTGTATCATAATTGTGTATCGTAACATGTAAATGTATTGTAACATATTGAGATGTATTTTTACACATTGAAACATATCAAATGTTGTATTTTGCACTTGTTTTACAAATACACACACTTCATGAATAAAAATATGTTTATATTTTAGCTGTACAGAACGAAAGAGATCGGATCAGTTCTCGAAGAGCTATCTCCGACTCCCAAGACCTTCCACCCATCACCGTTTTAGCTCAGGCTGAATCATTATCCCAACAGGTAACAATACTTTTCAGATTGTCTTTTTTTTAACATTCATACGGAAGATCTACAATGTTTGTAATGGAGTCATAACTTAAAATATCACGCGTGACACACGTTTACCCCTATTTTCCAGCAGATCACTACTCCAGTAGGTCTTGCAGACATATCAGAGCTGAAATCAGCCACTGTGGGGGATATATGTGATTCTATGAGGCAGCAGCTGTTGGTGTTGGTTGAATGGGCCAAATACATCCCCGCCTTTGGAGAACTGCCTCTGGATGATCAGGTAATGTGTCATAATATAAAATTTGAGTAATCAGTCACTATACTTTTGTTTGCATATGATCATAGTTGAAATGTCAAATAATTCCATCAAGTATAATTAAGTCCATCCGCTGACGGTGACACTATATAATGGTTGTCTTCACATTTTGAGGGTGAAAGTCAGATAATGGAAAAATGAAGCGACTGTAGGCCCGTTTGTTCTGATTGGTGGATTATGTGTCCCCAGGTGAGCTTGCTCAGGGCTCATGCAGGTGAGCACCTTTTGCTCGGAGTCGCCAGGAGGTCAATGTCGTTCAAGGACTTCCTGCTTTTAGGTAAGACAACCATTAATGCACCGTTTTATTCCTGTGTGGTGTAATCATGCGCGTCTGCGCTGGTGTGTGAAAACCGAGAATGATTAACTAAAATGTTCAGTTTTCCTTCTTTCTGAGTTGCAACTTAAAAAAAAAAAAAAAAAAAAGTGTTCTTTTTTTTCCATCATGAGCTGATGAAATATGTAGCAACATCATACAGTAAAGCTCCCACCTCCAAACACTCAGGTGTGCTTTATGGATCAGAATACCTTACTGACATCTGTTTGCTCTGACTAAAGCTATTTAAATAGCACCTCTCAAGGCTGCAACAATCCCAACAAGTGCCCCACCTTGCACATACTCACGTGCCTCTTTTCCACAGAACTCTGCTCCACACCGCCTCTAACGGTGCGCTCTGTTTCTGCAGGGAATGGCAGCGTGATCCACAGGAACAGCCCTGAACCTGAGATTTTCAGGGTCGCCAACAGAGTCTTAGACGAGCTGGTGCAGCCCTTCCAGGATATCCAGATAGATGAGAACGAGTATGCAGCACTGAAGGCGATTGTCTTCTTTGACCCGGGTAATAAAATACACAAAAGTATCTCAACACATAAACTGTCAAAGCAGAATACATCAATTTTTACATATGTTTGTAACCACTGAGTTTCATAGTAAAATAAAATTATGGTTATTCATAAAAGGGGTTAGTAATGAAGTTAACATGATTAGTACTAGAGGGTGTTTTTTCCAAGCATTTCATTTACCATCAAACAGACAAAATGTACCAACAAAATAAATATATAAACTGCATTATTTCCAACAAAAAGCCAGTAATAATGTACCGTAATTTCTGGACTATTGAGCACACCCAAATATAAGCCACGCCCACTAAATTAATTTTTTTTAACATATCTAGACCACAGATATCCATTTTGTAGCAGGAAATATTTAACAGTAATTTTTTTTTGTTTGTTTGCTTGTTTGTTTTAATTGCATAAACAAATACATACAGTAAAAATATTTTTTTCCTGAACAGTGCCTGTAACGAGGCTGGTTAAAAATAAATAAATACAGTAGCCTACCAGGAAACGTCTAGCTTCCGTGCAGCAGCTCTATTTCCTTCTTCGACAGCCAGATCTATCACCTTTAACTTGAAAGATGCATCAACTGCATTTTTTGTGTTTTTTCCATGAGGAGGGTGTGTTCATCAAGTGCAAAATAACTGACCTGAAGAATTTAGTTAGACTGTGTTTCATCTTCAAAGTTTCATTGGTCCACTGACTTGTTCGCTAATTTCAGTGGTCAAATTAAAATTTTTACCTTTATTTATACAGGTAGTCTCACTGAGTCATGCGGTCCCACCCCTAAAGAGTGATGTGTATTGGGCAGCTATGTGAGCGCCCGGATGTGACGAGGCTAAATGTTTTGGTGGCAGGAAGTTTGTTAGTCCATTAAAAAAAAAAATCTATAAACTGGATTTTGGTGGCAGGAAGTTTGTTAGTCCATTAAAAAAAAAAATCTATAAACTGGCTGCATCAATATATAAACCGTGGGGTTCAAAGTTTGTGAAAAAAGTAGCAGCTTGTAGTCTGGTAATTACGGTAAATACTTGTGAGTGTGTTGGTTCATTAATAAAATTTATTATTACTCATTAGACATTTTTTAAGAAAAGTGTCGGCCAATTTCAAAGATTTTGAGCTAAAACTTGGTGTGGTAGTAGCTGAGCATCATCCTGAACATATATATATATATATATATATATATTTTTAAACCAAAGTAAACATTTGACATAGATAGAACCAGCTATTGTTCATGCTGGGGCATTCTTAGTAACCACATCTAACAGCTGAATCAATCCAATAGCATAAAAGCATTTCATTATGTTTTAATTTGTCTATAAACATCTTACTACTGAAGCCCAGATGGAACAAAAACAATTTAAAATGGCCTTTTGATGCTTTTTTGTGTGAAA
>JARVGS010000761.1:27863892-27877718 GCA_031762315.1 Hypsolebias antenori | reverse complement strand
TGCATACCATTTGACCATTTAGACAGTTTACCCATAAATACCACTTAACGGCTGCCCTGTATGGAAGAAAGAATGTGACAATGAAATAAATAAATACATAATACATGCATAACAATTAAATGTATCATTTAATTATTAAACATCATTAAATTATTAAATATACAATTAAATTATTAAATACACGTTAAATAATGAAATGTACGTTTCATTTATTTCATGATTTATTTGTCTAATTTTGCCACCTTCCACCCTCCAGTAACACCATGAAATAATATTAACTGTCAGCCTCGCTCGTCAAACCCAGTGGGCGGGACTAACCCTAACCCTGACGCCTGATTGGCTGCTCCTCACAACAAGCAAAGACAAATCAAACCACAGATCAATCAATTGATCCACAAGACAAAAAATGTATTCCAAAACTTTAGGAAGCGGGAATTGTGTTTACGTGTATTTGGATTAAACCGTTTTTTTTTAATACCATGAATGTAAAGAAGATGCACTTTTACGAGAAGCAGCTAATTTAAACGAAGAAGCTGTGAGGCGCCACAGAGTTGGACCTACGGCCTGATGCAGCAGTGTGCATGGCAAACCCCAGCCTGTGTGTAAGGTAAGAAATATTAACTTGGGATAATGCTCATGAAATGTAAGTCTTATCTATGCTCGGCGTTAGTCCCGCCCACTGAGTTTGATGAGCGAGACTGACAGTTGACATACTTTCATGGTGACACACGAGTGTGGAATGTGAGAAAATTAAATAATTGGATAAATCATTAAATAATTTGTATTTAATAATTTGCTTATTTAATTATTTAATGATGTATTTAATATTTAAATGATTTATTGATTTTATTTAATTGAGTCACATTCCGTCCTCCACAGCAGTGGCCCTTGTGGTGTTTCTAATCTTTCCAAAAAAATGCTTTTGTTTGCAATTTCAAAACAATGACACGAATGGGAAAAAATGTGGAAATGTTACCATGAAACTCCACTTTAAAATGATTTCCGCCTGTTTCGCCAAGCAGACAGATGTTTGTTCTTGATAAAACAGTTCCTGATCGACTGATCTAGAACCTGTTTAACTGCCGGAGCACGGATGTGAGCATGAGAGGTAATTGACAAAGGAACGGCGCCGTTGTCCTGACAGTCCATGTCCCAAAGCGCAGCACCCACATTTAAATCCCAAAGAACCCTACAAACAGGAGGAAGTCGACACAAAACAAACGGGCTGTGTTCATTAAAGCAGCTCTGGCGTGCGTCTCGGGGCGTCTTCAGATACCTGTCAGCGTCTGTTTGTGTCCTCGCGGCCCACGATGCAAACGCTGCTGGTGTGTGCGTGGCTGTCGGGTAAGACTGCAGCGTTTACACTGGGATGTGTCACACCTGATTACAGATACAAGTTTCCTTCCATCTCGCGTGCAAATGCTCGTGCACGAACACGATCGCGTGACAGGCAGGCATCAACGGAGGTTTGGCAGTCGATGACGGCGCCGCGACCTCTGATGACGCCCTCCATTTTGTCACCGGCAAATCACGCAGATTACCCCCAGCGCCATCTTCTTACTCTGTATGCTAATGAAACACAGAGCGGGAAGTAATGAGAAAAGAGTGACAGATAAAAATAAAAAAAAAGAGGGAGGGATGATGGTGGTGGTGGGGGGGGGAGGCACTGGAAGCAGTGTACACTTTGAAAGAATACACGCGAGAAACGGAAAACAAGCTAAAGGCTTCGGAGTAAAATCGAGAAAATACAAAAGGGAGGGAGCACACTGAGAAGCAGATGAAAAAAAACAAATATAAAATGTGAAAATGGAAGAAAGAGGGGTTAATGAAGGTCACCCGCAGCCTTAGTGGGGCTCCCTTGGATAGAAAATTTAAGTAGAAAGGTAGGGGTGGCTCTGGCGAGTATGATGAATATGATTAGAGGTGTGTGACAGTAATGAATTCAGGGTGTGGGATAGAAAAAGGGATATAGGTCCAGGAGTGTTGAATTTCAAACAGGGACACTGACTGGTCAACGCCGTGGCGCTGATTGTTCCACATATGAGTGTGTAGATGAGCTTTGTGTGTGGCGTTAGTGCTGAGGTAGCAGTTGCGAGGCGGTCCGGCCTGCTGTAATTTATGTGAAAACAGCTGTCATTTGCTGAAAGACAAATTTCATCTTTCTCCCTCATATGGAGCATGATGACTCTTTTTAATATTCATATATATATATTTTCATTCCTACCTGCTCCATTCTCTTCTATGGAGGATGGAATGTGACAAAATGACAAATAAACACATAATAATGAAATGTATCATTTAAATATTAAATCATTAAATACACATTTAAATAATGAAATATACAATTAAATTGTTTATTTCATGTTTTTTTTTGTTAAATTTTGTCACATTCTACCCTCGTGTGTCACCATAAAATTACCATATTTTCCGGTGGACATGTCGCACCACCCTATAAGTCGCATCAGTCCAAATATGTCTAATAAAGTGGAAAAATCCATGAATATGTTGCTGCGACATATACGTCGCATCTATTATACATCGCAGCTGAAGCATCACGTTTGTTACGTGTCACCACTGACAACCTGGAAATGTGTGCCTGTGTTGTGCCCAAAAAAAATCAATGGGCTGCCAAATGGCGGCAGCAGGAGCATGCACGGGAGGACTTTAACAAGAATTTAACAATATTAACACTTAAAAACAATTATTTGTTTGCTCAAAATTATAGCAAATGTGTGTCAGTCTTAACACATCTTATGCTTAATAATGCACTTTAATGGTCGAATCGGCTGCATTTCGCTGGCGCGGTGCAGCTCGTTTGATGGTCCCAAGCAGCAAGCAGAATGAAGGTGGAGAGATTATGGCAGGCCGATTGAGTCATTAATAGCCCGTGAAGATTCTGTTATCCAGGACATGGTAAATTCAAAAAAAAGTTCAAGCAAGCAAAGTATAAAGTAAAATATAAAAGTCCATTTGTTTTTGTCTTGAACTTTTTGTGAATTTGTCATTATAGCCAAATTTACCTATTGCATGATACAACATTATGCCACACTGCTGCTACTACTACGCTGCTGCCATCAAGTGGCTGGAAGTGGTACTGCTCTATTTTTTCAGTCAGAATTAATGAAAACGGTCATATCTCAGCCAAAATTTGTTTATGAATATGGGGAAAAAAATCCATACATATTTTGCTTCCGCCTATGACACGGGGTATGCAAATTATGCAAAAAGTGTGACTTATAGGCTGGAAAATACAATATTTTTCCTGTCTGTCTCACTTGTCAAACTCAATGGGCGGGACTAACGCTGATCATGTGAAATCCATTGCTTTGGTCTGAAGTCATCTCGTAAAAGCACGTCGTCGTCTTCTTCTTTACATTCATGGTATGAAAAACGGTTTCATCTGAATACACAAACACAATTACCACTTCCTAAAGTTTCGGAATATATTTTCTTGCCTGTGGATCGATCTATTATCTACGGTCAAGTTGTCCTCGCTTGCTGTGAGGAGCAGCCAATCAGGCATCAGGGTCTGTCCATGAGCCGCCCTAGTCCCGCCCACTGAGTTTGATGAGTGAGGCTGACAGCTAACATAATTCCATGGTGTTACTGGAGGACGGAAAGTGACAAAAATTTAATAATTAATGAAAAATTGTTTAAAAGAAACATTTCATTAATGGTGTGTTTAATAGATTAGTTGTATATTTAATTATGTTTGTACTGTATTATGTATTTTTCATTTTGTCACATCCAGCCCTCCATATTCTTCCGCCACACTTTCCATCTCCTTTTTGCCTGTTTACCCCTCCTCCTCCCTTTCAGAGGCCCTTCTTTATTCAGAAGACTTTCCTTTCAAGGTTGAGGAAATGATCATGTGTCTGCAGCCGAGAGTGATTCTCATTCGTACCTCTGCCAAAGGAGGTGATGGTGACTCACCTCGGGCCCACAACCTCGCTCACATCCACACCTGGCACTCCTTCCTCTGCTCCGCACCTTTGATGTGTGTGTTGAGTCCATGGCTAATCAGGTAGCATCAGGCCCACTCCTCATTTCCCCTTCACACCAGCCCCATTAGGGAGCAGCTTCCTGGCGCAGGCCGATAAGGACAATATGCTCGTCTCTAGCTCTCTTTTCCATATAAACCCTAAATCTCACACTACTTCCTCATTTTTTAAATTTCTTTCTTTTTGTTCCTTACCCACCTTTTTCTTCAAGTCTTCTCATTCCTATATTGTTCGCATTCTTTCTGCCAGACTTATTTCGTCTTTAACTTTCCTTCCATCACACCAAAATGTCCCATTACGTCTCTTTCTTCTTTATTTCTCTCCTCCTCTGTCATTGCAATCTCACGTTACACCTTTTATTCTCCATTCAGATTTCCAAATTTATTTCTTAAATCCCCAGAAACATTGTTTTAGTCTCTCCCCCATTGGATTGCTCTTTTACTACTTCTTTCCCTGTAGTCCTCAGTTCATCTCCTTTAAATTGCCTTGTAATCTCAAAGTCCCACTAGGTTTTCTATTGTCCTAAACTGTATCATTTTCATTTCGTTCCCTCTGGTTTTATCTCCTGAGGAAGAGTTTTTATGGGGAGAAAGTTTCCCCATGACAACTCAACCATTATTTCAGGACATGTAACAAACAACTTGTGGTGTGTCCTTTGAGAGCTACGGGCTTTGTTGAAGCATTAAAATACATTTTTAAAAATGGATGAAAAACCTTTTTTTTTTCTTATAAGAAACCAACATTTACTATAAAATGTCAATAGCAATGCAAAGTTCTGAAAGAAATGTTCGTGTTAATGGCAAATTATGTACTGTATTTCTCGCTGTACAAGTCACACCTTTTCACATAAATTAGCATGCCCTGGAACTTACACAGCAAAGCAAATTATTATTTTTTTTTCCATATTTATAATCCAATTTTTGGCTGAGATATGATTATTTGATTCACTCGGACATGGAAAATATTGAACGCTACCATTTTCTGCCACTAGAGGGCACTTGAGTAATATGGCAAGTCAAGTGACTCATTAATAGGTAAACATGCCTATTAATGAGACACTTGGCTTGCCATACAAACCACCTTCGTCTCGCTCCAGAACTCCTAGAGCAAACGTCAAATCAGTTTATTTTTTGCCGCATTGCCCAGACGAAATGCAACTGATTTGACCATCAAAGTGCATTTATTAAATAAAAGTTCAACTGAGACACAACTTTACTATAATGTTGAGCAAACAAATTGTTTTTAAGTAATCTTGTTAAATTCTTGTTAACATCCTTCCGTGCACTCTCCGGTGGCTGCCATTTGTCAGCCAATCGATTTTTGTCACACCAGCCCACATTTCCGTGTTGTCAGCAGTGACGCATGACACATGTGACATACACAGTGAAGCAATTTGTTGTTGGTTTGCACTTTATGAGCCATATTTGGACTGATGCGACTTATATGGTGGTGCAACATGTATGGCGGCAATGACGGTACACTGCATTAAATAATGCACTGACACTTTGCTCAGTAAACATCTTGTCTTAATCTTATTATTATTTTTTTTTCCCCAGTTGATCACATAAAAGCTTCTGGGATATGTCCTGATGTTCAATAATCCAGGTAGAAAAATCTTGCAAGGTTAAGTCAGGTCATGTGGACGGATTCTTCTTTGTTTAAAAATGTTGTATTTTATACAATGAAACACTGCAAGAAAGCTCAGTCTTATAAATGGCTCCTTGTCATAATGGACCAACCAGTTTGATGCTGACAGCCAGAACTAGTTGTTCACATGCAAAAGGAGGATTGTCAGCCTAACGGTGGATCGTTATAGCCCTAAAAACTGGCCATCTGATGCCTTGCTATTCACAAGGGACTGAGTGATGCTAGCAATAACAAACAGCATTGTAAGAGGGTGGAAGTTGAACATCATTCTGTTTGAAGATGGACGGGTTCTCTTCACAAAGGTCCTTTACTCCTCTCTCAAACAAACCTTCGTCTCTATCAAGAACGTGCACATCTTCATCCCCGAAAGAGTGACCACTGAAGAAGAATCCGTCCAGATGACCTGACTTAACCTTGTTAGCGTTTTGGATACATTCTATTAAAGCCATCCAGGCAACACAAAATATGATCATTTAGTTACTTTTTACAGAACTTCTAGGAGATTTTCATCAACAATCAGTATTATTTATTTATTTTACTTTTTTTGTTAAAAACTTTGCACAGATCTTGAAATTGGGTCTAAATATGTGCATGACTTTGTTGTGTTTAACAACCTGCTCTCTTCTCTGTACTTTGTATTGTTCCAAATATGAGCCAAGCGTTTTCAGATTAGTGCATTCTGCACACGTTTCTATTTCTAACACAAAAGTAATTGGCCAACGGTAATTGTGTATTGGAAGCACTTGCAGTTTAATGGCTGTGAAGTAAAAAGCTGTTTTATTCAAAGTTTTAGTATTTAGAATAAAGGACAAACTTGGTCTTCCTCTATTTTCAGTGAAATAATTTAAAAAAATGCTGTATTCAAGCAGAAGAGTAATGCTGCTCACTGTACACTGCCGAGGTCGTATAAATATGTTTATAGAAGAAAAAGTAGTGCTGATCCACTCTTTAATGTGTGACAAGATTAATAAAGCCCTGTGTAAATAATCAGAGGGCTTCTGCTGGAACATGTTGTCACAGAGAAAATGAACCTCTGCCTACAGCTTAAATTTGACTGCAGCAGCAGAATGTCAACATTTTTCCATATAGTCCAAAAAAAGTAGCCACAAAACTGCCTCACTGTCTCCTTTCTTCATTTTATTTTTCGAGAGGCCTATAATTTTAAAGGAGACACCAACTCATGTCAGTTTTACTTTTTTCACCACTTTGTTTTTGTGTGTGACGAACCAATCGCAACCAATAAAAGTTTTCTTTCCAACAGCAGATCTTGTCCAAAACAATTGTCGTACGATTAAAAAGACGTATCAGTCGTGGCTTACAGAGGCTGCGAGAAATTGTGATAGACAGAAGTATTGGATTTCAACATTTTTGCTAACTCTGTGAGATGTGGTGGCACGGTGGAGCAGTGGTTGGTTCTGTCGCCTCTCAGCAGGAAGGTCGAAGGTTTGTTCACGGTTCTTTATTGTCATTTGCATCACATGTGGCACATGAGATGGGACAGAATTGTGTACTCAAGGTCCCAAAAATAGCAAAAATATAAAGTATAAAATAAACATATAAGTATATGCTTAACACTAATGATGTAAAATAATATGGTGTGTTAAACAGCAGCACGAACATGAGTCTGGAGTGAGCAGATGGGTATGAATACAGCAGGTCCTTTCCAGGGACCTTTCAATAAGAAGGGGGTTCCTCCCCCAGAAATTTTGGAATAAGAGGTGACATTTCCTGCATTTTTGCTGCTACATTTTATGACTTTTGTATTCTGTCATGTTTACTCTATTTATTCTGGACCTTGTAAATATATTTATTTGTGCTTATTTTGTACTTTTTTTTTACATGCTTTAGTATTTCTTTCTTTTTTTTTTAAGAAGTCAAAATGGTTCTTCTCATCCCGAACATGTCATTGCATTGTTGATCTTGTGTTAACTGCAAATGACAAATAAACACACAATAAACAAACCATTCTCTTCAAGCTCAAGCCTGTATATCTAGTTGATTTGGCCAAGCTTTGTCCAAATTATGTCCTCAGCTAAAAAGCAAGAAATCATCTGCACCTCTTCATAGCACCACAGTGTTGCCATTTTAATGGATGTATTATAGGAATAGTGCAGCTGCGAGGTACTAAAAAAAGATTCTTGTGAAAAAGAGGTGCAAATAATCTGTCACTCCCTGGACTATCAATTTCCTGCAATCTAACAGTGAATCTTCAGCTCCACCCATCTCACTTGGAACATCAGACAAGTAGGTTCTACAAACAGCTGACAGTGGGTGGAACTACTGAATGGAACGACTCTGACCCCATGCTGGGCTGACCTGGGTAGACCTGAGTAAAGCAGGTTTGAGACGACGTATAAAGGCCATACTGTATGAAGACCCTGTGCCACACCTTTCACTCAGTGATGGAGTTGAGGACCAGCTCCCCATAACATGGAGAAAAGAAGCAAGTAAAAGGATGGATTTATGTGATGCCTGTTTTTCTTCTTCCCCAGCATCAGATACAAATATATAATAATATACAAATATCAGTATGCACAAAGAATTAAGTTGGACTTGGATTAAAAATAAGGTTGAAATTGCCCTTTAATGCTTTTTATTTTTAAGAATCATTGTGGTATCCAAGATAGCAAATGTTTTATATAATTAACTCTTATTTAGCCAAACTTTACACAAATTTAATACAAGGCATGCTTTAAAATGTTGTGCTCTTCCAGCATGCAACAGGAATGAAGACCTGGAACCATCTTCCTTCAACTGTGTTAAACGCAACAACTGCTAGAGCTTTTAAAAAGAGCCCTGCTAAATTAGTTTGTTATATAAAGTGTTATCATTATAATATTTATGATTTGTCATTTACAGCAAGAAACACAATAAGTGTACGTATTTTTTGTTGTTTATTTTTGCTGCAAAATGCACATTATTTATTGTTCCACCTATTACGAGCTGCTTCTGAATCCCTTGCAAACACAATTTGATGCAGAGCTGCTTAGAAAAACAACACAAAACTGACATGCACACACGTTCTATGTGTTAATCATTAGCGACCACGCACGGGCTTTACGCTGCAGCTCAAACCGGAGCTGGGAACGCACACAAAAACTTCTCACGAGCACAAGCGCTCCAGTCATTTGTATCCCAAAATAAGGATCAAGGCTCTAAATACAGTAATGAGCACTGTGATGATCAACAACTTTCTGTCTCCGTTCCTCCGTCTCTCTCGTGGTTGAGGGCCCACACTGTTCACAAACAGCCAGACGCTAATTTGGGATAAAACGAAAATACTGACTTGCAATATTTCGCTGGTTTACCACAGATTTCCAAGGGACCACACATGCAGGAGCGAAGCGCCACACATGCTCATTTGATGAAATTAGGTTAGGAAGGAGTCTGTTCTGTGCTTTTTGTCTTTGCGAGAAGAGCTCGTGGTGTGGAAATTAAGAGCCGGCTTTTGTGTGTGTGAAGGGGTGTGTTTGTGATGTGTGTGCGAGAGGCTGACTAATCCCTCCACAGAGCTGAAACGAGTTAAAAACACATCAAAGGGAAGCTTAACCTCTGTGAAACCTCACCGGGTTTTCAAGAACAACAAATGATCATTCTCCTCATTGTTTCCAGGGGGACTCTTTTCACCGCTGCGCCGCTGACTTTCCCCTCAGTCCTTGGAGTAAAAAAAAAAAAAAAAAAAAAAGAAGTCGTCTGTGGTTTCGTTTTAATGACGGTGCCGTTTGTGTGTATGTACGTGCATGTTTGAGAGAGACTACAGGTTTGTGGATGTGTGAGTAGGCGCACACGTGCGCGCGTTTGCACATAAAAAGGACTATTTTTGACTATGACATGGCAAATGAGGAGAACCAAGCTAACAAGGACATGAAACTCTGCTCGAAATCATTAAAATGTCCAACATCCTCACTGGCTGTACAAAACACAAGCAATAAAGAATAAAAAAAAAGTATTTGGAATACAAATGAGGGTGACGATGACAAAGAAGGGCAAGATGAAGAGCCCAGTAGTGGTCTGAGACCTGTTTTCCCCAAACTCTCATTATCACAGTAAAATGGGTTCCATTTTGTATAAATCCAGTTATTTGCATGCTTTCTCACCTAATCACCACTTGTGTGGACTCGCGCCACTCTTATTCAGACACCTAACACATTAAAAGACGTCTATGACGTGCACTGAACAGTTGGGCATGAGTGCGATGTAGCACTCATGCAAAACCTGATTTTTAGATCATTTATTGTATCAAATACGCTACCTAATGTTTTTAAAGGCAACCCCACTTTTAACAGAACTGGAATTGTTTTGTGACGTGGATAGAAAACAAAACAATTATTTTAAAATCTTTTAAACCCAACTTTATTCACAGTGGAAAAATAAACACATATGCTTATCATTTTTGAAGCAAGGCTATTTTGAATTTTATGGCAGCAACACTTCTAAAAACAAGTTGGGATTAGGTTAATTGGCAACAGGTCAGTAAGAGGACTGGGTATAAAACAAAGTATTTTAAAGTATAGATATCTTAGCAGTGCTGTAGTCTACATGATATGCTTGTAAATGGTGTATAACCACAAAAAAAAAAATGCTTGAGCATTTCCACATAGTCAAATAAAAAAGCCCAGTGATGTTCCCTTTATGGTGCACAGCTAGTGCAACTGGGCACTTGTCCATGCAAATTGTCTGGTTATCCCTCGCTTTATAATAAACTTTTATAATGAAGTATCAGCCCAAGTGTTTTAAATTTTTTTTAAGTCTTCAATGTGGGTGGGCGGTGCTCGAGTGCTCCCTACTGACAAGCCGCTACTGCACCTAGAGACAATTTAGAGTTACCAATCAGTCTAACATGCATGTTTTTGGTCTGTGGAAGGAAACCGGAGTACCCAGAGAAAACCCACACAGCACGGAGAGAACATGCAAACTCCACACAAAGGCCCCAGTCCAGGATTTGAACTGGTGACCTTCTCACTGAAAGGCAACAGTCCTACCAACTGATCCACCATGCTACCGACGGTGCAAATCATTTTACTTTTATTTTTACATGCTCTACAATGTTGTGACTCCTTCAAAATAGCGTTATGATACAAAAAGCCCAATTAATAAATACTCATGAGGTTGTAGATCTATTTGTACTATAAATTATATTTTATTGGCACTTTGTCATTTACAAACAGGTTCACAAAAAACAGTGAGAGAAAAAAAATAGTTCTTAATTGTGCTTATGAAGTACTGATGATCTTAAACAACTAATATACTCATGCACATACCTCTGCACATGCTGTCACAAAGAAACCTGAAGTACACGTACTCACATGTGATGCCACATGGACAATTTCACAGCAGTAGACACAAGACACATGGCGCACAGCTGCAGCCTGACCAGATAATGTGTTGCATCCATTTACATCAACATCTGTGCTATGTCTGTGGGTAATGATGGTGAGTTGTCACTCACTCAGCCATAAACGCACGTCTAATGTAGAACACATTTACTCTGTCAGACTACTGCATTTAGTTTCTTATCAAGTTTTTCTAAAATTTAAAACTAGAGAAATTGCATTTCCTGCAAAAAGGCAGTGCGAATGCTTATTCCAGAAGAACCTGATGAGAAAAAACAGCTGAAATGTAGCTGAAACACATATTTGCTGAAATAGGTTCAAATAAGCACAAATGAGCACAAAAATTAGGAAATCAGCTAAAAAAAGTCTTAAATTAGCAAAAAAAAAAAAACAGCTGAAAAGTAGCTGAAAAGGCAGAAAAAAAGCTGAACATACTAGAAGGAAGTGGAATAAGCTGAAATGCGGCAGAAAATGTGGAGTTACCTGAAAAAGCTAAAGTTAGCATGAAAACAGATAAATGGTAGCTGAAATGGCAGAATAAGCTGAAACTAGCATAATTAAACTGAAAGGAGCACAAAAAGCTGAAATTAGCAGAAAGAAGTTACCGGTAATTAGGCTGAAAGTAGTAGAGCTTACCAGGGGAAACTTGAATTTATCTGAAAACCGCTGAAATAAACTTAAATGCTAAAAATGTAGAACAATGTTGAATTAACAGAAAAAGGCAGACAGAAGCAGAAATGAACAAAAAAAATAGATTTATTTTTTTTAAAGGTGAAATGAACAACCAAAAAACCAAACAAACATAAACAGATAAATTTAGCTACAAAGGCAGAAAGAACCTTAAATTACCAGAAGGAATTAGGCTGAAAGTTTAAATGAGTGCAAAAAAAAGTTTAATTGGCTGAAAAAGCTAAATTAGCAAAAAAAAAAAAAAACCTGCTGAACAGTAGCTGAAATAGCAGAAAAAGCTTAAACTTGCATAAACATGCTGAAAGGAGCATAACAAGCTGAAATGAACAGAAATAAGTTAGAAAAAGCACAAATAATGCTGTAGTTGGCAGAAAGAATCTGAAAGGAGCACAAAACAGCTGAAAAACATCTGAAATTAGCTGAAAAAATTTTAAATTTGCAGAAAGAAGCTGAAAAAAGCTGAACCAGAAAATGTAAAAGGAGCAGTAAAAGGGATGAAAAATGAGCACAATGCATTTTATATGAGGAAAGGCTAAATATTTCAAAAAGTTAAAGTTGCAACAATACCACAAATCATAGCAGGACCGTCCTAGAAGAGCTGATTTTTTTTTTTTTTAATTCATGGAAATAGCACAAACTGCAGGATGAGGATCATGCTGGAAAACATAAGGAAGAAAACTGGATCATAATCTTGTTACAATGCTTCATAAACATTCACACTATTAAAGGAACTCATTTGATGGATACTTCTGACAATACGGTGCTGCAGTTTCCTTGTTGCTCTGGCATGTTTTGAAGATACCGCACCTTCAGCTGTAAACTGGCAAATGGTTCCTTCTGGTTCTGCTCTCCCAGGCAGAAAGGGAACGTCGGGACTGGGGTTTGACCTGCAGGACATTAACCCCAGGCTGAGCATGCTCCCCAGTGAGGAGCTGAGTCAAGGAGTCGAGACGGCTCAACGTCTTCAGGGAGCTTCATTGAACCAAAGGCCTGCTTGACCTTTCAGGGAGGTGGAAACAGTGCCCTCTTCAGTTCCTTCAATGCTTCTTCTACAGCTGGGGACCCTGCTCCCTTCAGCTGAGTCTGAATTGAAATACTGTACCACCAGTGTCTCCTGCCACTGGGCTCATCCTCAGAGGATGCGATGAGCCAGAGGAGGATAAGGAGCTGGAGCAGGGATGGAGCTATGGGGGGTTTACAGTATATGGAGTACTGGGAGGTGGAGGGAAGTGAGAGATGCTGTTTGTGCATGGACTTCTCCTCCTCATACTGGCTACGCAACATCTTATTCTCCCTACAAAAGACATTTAACTGGAGAGCGAAGATAAAAAGGTTAACTTCATCTTTGGACGCTTGTGACTGTGAAACGGTATGAGAGAGCAGGGATGAATTTAAAATATGTTCTCATAGAATCTCAAACATTACTCTCCTTTAGTTCATAGAATCAAATCACAAAACTTCATTCAAAGTCACAAAAAGATAACCATCAACAGTGAACAGCTAAAAAGTTCATCAAGCCGCCGACATTCCATCGCGTGGCTAATTCAGCCATTACAGTCACGCTCGTGCATGTTGCAAAAGAAATGAAAATGAAAATTGCAAGCGAAGGTTCAGAAGTATATTTTCGTCATCCAGTGGAGGAACTTTCTACATGCAAACAGCCAATTTAAGCAATTAGAAGTCTGTTTCGCTTAAAATCATGACACAAAACAAATCTCACGATGTAAAAAAACACGATCGGGAACGGAGTTACACACGGGGTTAAATTGCTGGATGTGTTATTTTCCAACAAACAAATTTGGGTAAAAGCAGTGAGGAATTTAAATAAATATAAAAATTATATCAAGTACAAAAACAGATTTAGTTTTAGTTGTAAAGGAAGACGCTGTGAAAATCAGAGTAAATGTCATTTTATCTATAAAGACGTTTAAAACAAGAAATTAAACAAAGCAAAGACGAAGGCGAGTACAGACAGCTGCACACTTTCACATCTGCTCATGGTGTGTGTGAGAAAGCTGTGGTTAAACAATGATGTCACATTGACATGTCTGGCCATGTGTGTTTTAGTGTAGCTCTGTGTGTGTGTGTGTGTGTGTGTGTGTGTGTGTGTGTGTGTGTGTGTGTGTGTGTGTGTTGGGGTGGGGGGGGGGGGGGG
>JARVGS010000761.1:27842538-27863792 GCA_031762315.1 Hypsolebias antenori | reverse complement strand
CTCAGCTTCTTGTCCATCTCTGATACACCCGACCACTGCAGAGTCATCTGAATATTTCTGCAGATGACAGGAGTCTGGTTTGTACTGGAAATCTGAGGTGTACAGAGTGAAAAGGAAATGGTGAGAGTACAGTCCCCTGTGGTCTCCTCCACCACTGACCACCTGGTTAGATACACAACCATTCAGTCTCACAAACTGTGGTTTGTTTGTCAGGTAGTCTTTGATCCAAGTGGTTGTTGAGGCCTCCACCTTAGTCTTCTGGAGTTTCTGACAAAGCAAATCAGGATGGGTTGTGTTAAATGCACTTGAGAAATCAAAGAATATGACTCTCACAGAGCTGTCTGTCTTTTCTAGATGACAGTGAGTTTCCTGAAGCAGGTGTATGATGGCATCTTCTACTCCAAGTCCACGCCGATAAGCAAACTGCTTTGGGTCCTGATATGTAACAGAGTCTCTCTAGGACCTTCATGATGTGGGATGTCAGGGCAACAGGTCCATAGTCATTGAGGACTGGTGGGTGAGGTTTCTTTGGTACTGGAACAAGGCAGGAGGTTTTCCACAACACTGGAACCTTCTCCTGGGTTAGGCTAATGCTAAGTCTTGCCTCCCTGATGCATTTTAAAATGTTAAATGTCATGTCTTAAAATGAATATAACTACCAAACTGAGTCACGGTAAACTTGAAACGGGGGGAAAAAACTGTTTTGTAGCGCAAGGCTCAAGTCTTTCATAACAATCTGCTTAATTTCTCACATTCGTACCTCCCTGAAAGATTTTTTTGTGCATGCTGAAAATCAGAAAGTACAAGAATGCCAAAGTTTAATTTGGCACAAAACAACATGTTGTATTTTTTTGTTTAAAGAAAAACAGACATGCTGTAATTTTGCTCTTGAAATGTAACATAGCCCCTTCGTATTTTTTTAGCTCTAATTGTGAAACTGTAGCATTTAATAAACCATCACTATTATAACTTCTGGAGTCAGGTTGTATTGAACAAACTTTCCAAACAAAATATATTCATCAATAATATTTTGCTATTTTTAAATTATGAAACAAAGCACAACAACTCAGTTTAATATGTTTGTAATACGTACCTGAATACTTTGGTTTCCTACAGGTAGTTAAAAAGAATTGGAATAATAGACCTTTGAGGTTAAACAAAATATTAAATTATTCTATAAAAACATTATACATGTACTGTATTCTATAAGTTCCACTTTAAATCGTCCAGCAAACTGAGCAGAAATAAGCACTGTTTGAGCATTTTATTAACTTTTACTTCCATGTGAATTTATGCATGTCCCATGTGAGCATACTCTGCTGCCTTTCTCACATCCAGAATTGATCTCATCTCCGATTCTGAGAGAAAAGAAACATCATTTGCAGAAAAGAGTCCCCATGGCGAGGGATACTTCTTATTTTTACAGCTGTCCAGAGAGTATGGTAAAGGACCATGCATGATTACAAGAAACTCATTTAATCATTGAATAACTGCTCAGTTAAAAGCCCACCGGAACAACGATTTATTTTGTTCAGACATTAGAGAATTGAGCCGTCTTGTCATGCAAAGAAAACATGTTAGGTGACTTCTTTTTTCAACACCTGCTGAAGATTATTCAGTCTTCTCAGGCCTCACACAGACTCAATGTACAGCTAAACATGACTATTGTCTCAACTTTACATTGTTTTTAGCTTTGAAAGTTGGATCGTGCACATTCAATAAAATTATATAGGAAACTGCAAAATTGAAATATATTTTCATGCCAATAAAAAAAAACACATTTGGACCCACCAATGTTGTAGAGCAAAATAACAAATTGCTTTTGTGTCATTGTGATGATTACCATATTTTTCGCTGTATAGGTGGCAGTATTTTTGCATAATTTACATGCCCTGTGACTTATAGGCCGAAGCGATGCATTTATGGATTTTTCCCCATGTTCAAAATCCAATTTTTGACTGAGATATAACCGTTTTTATTCATTCTGGCTGGAAAAAAATGGAACACTACCATTTTTCAGGCACTAGATGGCACCAGGGTAATAAGGCATGCCATTGTATCATGTAATAGATAAAAGTGGCTATATTGTCAAATTTAAAAAAATTCAAGACAAAAACAACTTAACTTTATTATACTTCTTACTTTTTTGTTTTTGTCTTGAATTTCATTTTAATTTACCATGTCCTGGATGACTGAGAATCTTCACTAGCTATTAATGACACAATCAGCTTGCCATATTGGAGCAACCGTCAGCTTCATTTCACTGCTATAATTTTGAGTAAACAAATAATTGTTTTTAAGTCTTAATCTGGTTAAATTCTCGTTGAAGTCATCCCGTGCATGCCCCAGCGGCTGCCATTTGGCAGCCAATCAATTTTTGGCACAACAGCAGCCCAAATTTCCGAGTTGTCAGCGATGACGCGTAACAAACATGACACATTCAGCGGTGACGCATAATAGATGCAACGTATATGGTGAAGCGACTTATTTATGTTTTTCCCCCCCCACTTTATTCGATACAATTGGACTGATACAACTTATAGGGCGGAGCAATGTTCACAGCGGAAAATACGATAATTACCATTTTGACTGCAAACTTAGTTTAGTAGAACTTGGTAATAAAGACGTTTTCATTATCTGTTTTAAAAAAAAAAAGAATTTCATAGAAATAAATAATAAAGCACCAGGAATCTTTCCTGTATGAATCAACTTCTAACAACCTCAGGCTGGAAGATTGATGTCCAGAAAACTGTTTAATGAGGAAACCCAGCAGCAGTTCTGCTCCAGAGACCCATGGAATGATGAGTCCAATCAGAAGGACCGAGGCAGAACTAGTAGATGGTACAAATCTGGAAGGAGACATGGCAAATGAACCTTCAGGCTTGCATGACAGTTTTTAAACCAGGCAGATTAGAAGTTGAGCTGGATGCAGAGCAGAATGGTGAGTTCACTCTAACATGGCCTTTGATGGGAGCACCATGAAGGCAACGCCATGCTGATGAGACTTTGTAGAAGAAAGATCAGGCAGGAGAGCAGAAACATAAGAAGAAAACAAGTAAACAAGAGAATAAACCCTTTAAAACATATGATTTGAATGTAAAACCAACTAAAAAGTAAAAACGAATGGAATAAAAAAAAAAATCCAACATAAGTAACAGGATGAATACAACCAGGTGCTCCTCATCAAATGCACCTAATTAACTGATCATCGGCAAGTGTGAGCAACTCTAAAAGCTGATGTTTTGACAGCTTTCTGCTCTGGAACATGATGTTAACATGATGTCAAGTGGAAAAGACATCAGCACTGGACTAAGAGATGCAACTGTTGCTGCCCAACAATCTGGCAAACTTCCCATCATTCTTTGGGAAGACAAATGAAGCAAATTTATTCAGGAATGTGTGTTTGCCTCAAGGTTAGACAGTCAGATGTTCAGAAAAATCACATAAAATCAAAGGAACCACTTAGAAGACACCTCTCAGCTTGAGATCTTCAAGAAAAATAAAATATTTTAGGAAAATTTCAGGGTCTTTCCTTTTTTATTTGTTTCAGTCATATAGACTAACACAAGTCCTATGAACGTTATTAAAAAAACTTTGATGTTTAGACACAACTGGCTTTCACTGTAATTATAAAATGCAAAAATAATTTACAGTAACATAAATAAATGAACTTCACCAATCAGCCTAACATGTATGTTTTTGGTCTGTGGGAAAAAAACGGAGTACACGGAGAAAACCCACACATGCACAGAGAAAACGTGCAAAGTCCACCCAGAAAGGCCCCGGGCAGGTTTGAAAACTACAAGCATTCACAATTAGCGATGGGAGACATTGAAATACCTTTTGTTTCTCTAATTGTCTGCAAGATATCAGAGTTTTGTTGAATCATTTTAAAAAGCAATACAAGTAAAAAGAAATAAAATAAAATAAATAACAGTCCCAGAAGAGTTTAAATTTTAATTTATTGGCACCATGGTTTTAATAAAATAACAAAAAGAAGTCACTTTTATTTCAGATGTAGATATGTACGTTGGAATCAAGTGAAAAGTCACAAAGGAAGAAATATTGGAAAACTGAAGAGGGGATTTAGTTTAAAGAGCTGAGTTATGGAGTTTCTGAACCACAGCAGTGTGTTTTTATTAGACCCCCCGGTAAACCTGCAACGATCCCAGGATCAGAGGTTGCCCGTAAGCTGCTGTTAAGGAGCATCCAGGAATGCTCCACACTGCAATTGAAGCTGGGTGAGTAAACAGACACCAGTGGGACTGACAGCTTTATGAGCTTTTCAACTCTCTTAAAAATAGACAGGTTTTAGTGGTCTCGGAGGAAAGAGACGATTCCTTTCCTGTTGATCTAAACAGGGAATTCCTGACCTTGGTGAACCAGAACCAGTTGGATCAATGGGTCGATCTGTTGAGTGGGACGTTAGCTGGATGGCATCAGGAGGACAAAGGGAACGCTTTTACCTCCACACATGGCTGCACGACATTGTCAGCATGTCAGGAGTGTTGAAAACATCCTGCCGGTGAGACACAGCCCAGCTAGCTTTACTGATACCATGACTGTCACTCAAATCCATCCCTGCAAGTCTGTTTTATTAGAAATAATGGGAAGTCATGTTCATTCTGTGTAGTCACATTTACAGGCTGCTCAGCTCTGGTTCTCTTCTGTTGCTGTTTGCATTAACCTCCTATGTTTATGAAAGAGAGGAGGAAATCTGCAATATCAAAGGGGCCTTAATGGCTCTGTTATCTGGATGACCCATGATATGAGGCGAAGCTTATTATGAAAAATGTATTTTTAACTCCGAACTCATTCATTTAGCACACAATCCACACACTGTTCATTTATCAATCTCTCACTCAGACCTTTATGGGGATGCCGTTTGTAAAGTTACATAGTCAAAAATTAACATTTAGCCTTTTATAAAGAAAAAATGTTTCTTTTTAAAGGCATAGTTTCACCTTCATACATTTATAAATGTGTCATAGTTCCAAACTAAATATTTAATTTACAAGCTAAATACTGTATTTAAGTTCTAAGCTAAACATTTAATTCCTTAACTACATATTCAATTTGCTAACTAAATATTGAGCGCAAATCTAAATATTTATTTTCCAAGTTAAACATTTAATTTCCAAAATAAATATTTAATTTGCTAACTAAATATTGAGCTCAAACCAAAATATTTATTTTCCAAGCTAAACATTTAATTCCCAAAATAAATATTTAATTTGCTAACTAAATATTGAGTTCAAACCTAAATATTTATTTTCCAAGCTAAACATTTAATTCCTTAACTACATATTTAATTTGCTAACTAAATATTGAGCTCAAACCTAAATATTTATTTTCCAAGCTAAACATTTAATTTCCAAAATAAATATTTAATTTGCTAACTAAATATTTACTCAGACCTAAATATTTTTTACCAAACAAAAAACATTAAATTTCCAAAATAAATAATTAATTTCCAAAATAAATATTTAATAACTAAATATTTAACTTGCTAGATAACTATCAAGTTAAATATTTAGGTCCGAGCTAAATATTTAGTTATCAAAATAAATATTTACTTTAGGAATTAATTTTTAGCTTAGAAATAAAATGTTTAGTTTGGAACTTAAATATTTAGTTTGGACAATAAATACTTAGTTTGGAAAGTAAATATTTAATTCACACCTAAATAATATTTAGTTTACTAGTTAAATATTTAACTTGCAAGTGAATTATTTAGTTTGTAAACTAATATTTAGCTTGTAAAAAATGTTTCTTATGAAAGGCTAAATGAATCAAAATATTGCTGTTAATTTTAGACTGTAACTTTACAAACAGAACCACATAGGCCTTTGACAGAGTTCCCTCTTGAAAATAGAATGAAAAAGTGGCTTTCACTCAATTTCAACAGTCACTCAGCACTAAGATACATATAATAATATAGAAAGGTTAAAAATTAGAATCAGTGTGAAAAGTTTTATACAATATCTTTTTTGTTGGGGTTGGAACTTTTGATGATTTCTATTTACGTTTTTGTTCAGTTTTAATTAATTTGTTTATTTTCATATTTTAGGTTTTTGTTTTTTTGTGTCATCTTTATTTTCTAGGTTAGCCTTACTTTCTGCTTCTCCACACCAAATTCTAGTTTAGAACCATCACACCAGATTGATGTTTATTTTCGCCCTCACTTTAAATAGTTTTTGCACTTCCGCTGCTCTTTGTTGTCTTCCCAGTTCATCTTTGTTGGGTTTTCATCATATTTCTGTTTTTGCTTCATGTTTTTGGACAGCTGTGCTTCCTCTTGTTTTATAATAAAGTAAATTGTTGTTACAACCTCCTGTCTGCTTCCAGAGTCTAGTGTTCTCACTCAATCAACATTAACTCCACTTCTCACTTAAAATGAAATTCCAATAAAACAAGTCCGTCAGAGTACAGAAGCCAAACTTTACTACATTATAAAAATGATTTATGTCCTTCGGTATTGTTACTACAGCTGTTTTTTTTTTTTTTTTCTCCTTGCAGCGTCAGAACAGTGAGGAGTCATGATACAAAAACTAAGAGTGTGTTAGTCTTAATTTTCTGTTCTTGTATCAAGGATAGAGGTCATTCCTGAAAATGGATGAGTCCAGGCTCTAAAGGAAAAAAATACAAAGAAAGAGAGATTTGTCTAATGGTCTGTTCATACACACTGATTTGATTTTTACCAGTAGGTCAGATTTCAGTCTCCAGAAGCTGGAACTGGAAAGAGTTACATGAATATGCAAATAAAAACTGCATAAGCACAGTACTAGAGGAATATTTCCTGTAAACTGAAAAGTAATACAGTATAGATTTTCTAGAGGGCCTGAAGTTGCCAGACAAATATATTCATGCAAGGAGATCCCCACCCCCAACACACACACACACACACACACACACACACACACACACACACACACACACACACACACACACACACACACACACACACGCACACTTCAGATATGCGTTTCAGAGGATAACAGATATTAGGATGAATGCTTTTTCCTGCACAAACTTTTTTGTTTTTGTTTTTTATTAACCTTTATTTAACCAGGCAAATCCCACTGAGACCATATATTTCTTTTGCAAGGGAGGCCTGGCCCTGAAGGCAGCCTAATGCCTGTTTTTGGTCTGTGGGAGGAAACCGAGGAGCGCAAACATGAGGACAGAATGCAGACTCCACACAGAAAGACCCCCAGGCCCAACTCAGGGATCAAACCCAGGACCTTCTTGCTGTGATGCAGCAGTAACCACTAAGCTATCATGCTGCCAAAATGGCTAAAATAGTATGTTTATCTGTTACCAACACAGACAACCTTTAGCATTTTTCCCCTTCAAAAGCACGTTTGGAAACTTGTAATTTTTATTAAAAGTATGCTTCAGATTAATATACAACAGTCCCTCGTTTATCGTGGGGGATCTGTACCCTGAAGCCCTGCGATAAGTGAAAAACAGCAAAGTAGGACTACAGTAGTCAAAGTTCAAGTACAGTAAACTTTATATTAAGGCATTAGAAACACTTCCTACACTCTTGGAATATTCTAAACTCTTAAACCTACGCCATTTTAACATTTGTGGTTCTTGTCCAACTCTGTTTTATCCCGACGGTTCGTTTCTGCAGAACTAAATCCTGCAGTGATGAAGCCCACAAATCAGTCCTCTAAACTCTTAAACCTACTAATTTTACCAACATACAGTACTTATATGTACAGGAGCTAAAACGTTTTTCTTACCAGGCTCTGCAGTACATGAGCAACTCGGTTCCTGTCCGACCCGATAGATGAAAAAACGTCCCGGTGCAGCATGACTGAAGCCCATCGCTTCATACAGTTTGATGTGCACGTGCTGCTGCTGCCAGGATTTAATCCACCACCTCTGGTCCAGTCCGGACCAGCATCGCAAAACCAGAACCTGACTGAACCTTGCAGCCGTCTGTCGCCTGCAGCTCCCAGGATCCAGATCACACTCATCCTGGATCAGCTGCAGCTACTCAGCAGTGAAGACACAACTTGAAGGATGAGTTCAGCTTCAGAATTATTTGTGACTTTCCTGCCATTCCTGAGAGCAACAGAACTTCCAGAACTTCTTACTTGGCTGCAAAACTTTCCCCCCCATTTGCAGCAAGCATTGGTTGAAAGAGCAGTGTTGACTTCTGGGAAGTGAACTGGTGCCTTCTGGGTAATGTAGTTCTTTAGATTGGCAAAACAGTGAACGCTTAATGAAAGAAAACTAAAAAATGGCGGTGCATTTTTTTTTTTTGTGGAAAATATTATGTATATGTACAGTACTTAAAAAAAAAACTGTGATAGAGCTAGTCCGTGGAAAACGAATACTGTATTATGAAGATAAAAAAAAAAAAAAAAAGTATAGTTGTGTTGTTTTTTTAAATGTATAGTTGTGTTTAAGTGGGGGCATTTCAAGATGTTTTGTTCTGTATCATTGTCTCTAGAAATCCCATTAAGGAGATGTCCCAAAAAAAAAAAAAAAAATACAACTGGACTTCTATTATGTAGAGGAAGATATTTCACTCTTAATAATAATAATAATAATAATAATAATAATAATAATAATAAAAATAATAATAAAAATAACAATAACAATAATAATAATAATAATAATAATAATAATAATAATAGGGATAGTATGACATATAGAGGATAAAAATGGCCCAACCACTAATGCTAAAGATAATTAACGATCCAGTTTACATACTTTTGATGATTTTCTTGTTTCCAAGATATTCTATGAGTCATGACATTTTTCTGGATATAGAAGTGAAAAGTTTTTTTTTCCATTTGCTTTTGTGGAAGGTTTGTAGACAAAAATGAACCTTGTTTGGTCAGTGAAAGAACATCTAGAAGTTTTATTCCAACTGAAACATCAGTTTGCTAACTCAACTAAATAAAAAGGACGCACACAAAATGATGGCAATGCAATAATGGGGAACAGACTACATCTATATCAACCAGTGCTTTTTGAGTTTTCTTACATTGTTGTACACCTTAACATAAATTAGAAAACACAACCATACAAAATTGCCTCTTTTGAACCTGTCTTTGGTTGAGGAGTTCCTAAACTAGCCATAAGGGAGGCAATCTTCAAGTGCAGTATTTGGTGATGTGTTTAAATGCTGAAAGTAATAAAATGCATGTTATTGTGAACTTTAAGCTATGTAACGATGAAGATCTTTTGCGTGCATGAAAAAAGCAATGGAACGCTCCAAAGAATAGCATTAGAGGAAAAGTTAGTTCTCTTATCACAACTATTTTACCATTCTTCCTGGTCATTTGACTCTTCCATTAGTCATTTCTCAAATTTCCCAGGATATTGCTTGTAAAAACATAAAAAAAAAGAAAAGAAACTGCACTGTGCTGATTTGCTGTTAGTGGTTTTGGACAGGCAGTGGTGATATACACCCTTTGCCACCTAAAAAGATTTACACACAGAACATACCAGGCTGTCATGCAAATACCATTACATATTGGGTTTTCTATGGATATAGGATTTTCATATACAGGTATGTGGTATTTTGAGTGAACGTGTCTGTGTGGGTGTATAATAAAGAAACGGAATAATTTAAAAATGTTCATCATGAAAAAAGAAAAATTAGAGAATGCAGGAGGAGACACTGTGGAAGATGCTCTCATTCACTGTTTCTTATCTTGATCCACACAATTATATTTGCTCAATCAAAGCCTCTCTTTTGCAAACATCCGTAAGAACCGCTCCTCTCGCTCGGTCCCACTCTCTTGCTCATTCGCAATTATGAGAGTAAGACAAAGAAAATGCGATTCATCTTTCTGTCGCAGACCCTTAATGATATCATTAAAATGACTGACAGCTTTGGATGGCATTGGGAACCTTCCCCAGTCAAAACAAATCTGATCCATTTTGGAAACAGTCTGGTGGTTCGTTAGGGAAGGGGAGGACTGGGTTTGTGGGGGCAACATAAGAGGGTGCACGTGTGTAAAACAGGGCGAGGTTCGGAAGGGCTGCTAATGAGGAATACCTCGGGGGGGCACAATGGCAGTACGAGGAACACTGCTCTAGGCAGGTGCCCGCACAACACCCTCTCCCCCAGGTGCGCACCGTCCTTTCTCACTTCCATCCTTTACACCCAATCCCATCTGTGCAACATTCATTTTCATTGCCTTAATGAACATAATAAATATATCTCCTCTCCATTGATGAATGCTATTTGACAGCCATAGGGGTGGCATGCTGGAGAGGATCGGCACTTGATTGGAGTGTAATCATTGTTAAATGCCCAGCATGAATAACACATTCAGATTGAAGACGAACCATAGCAAGCACACACACACACGCACAAGCACACACAGGTGGCCCAGGCCCATGGGGTGTTTCATTCACAACTTGCCAGTCCTGCTGTTTTCATCATCATCAGCTTTGTTCAGGATAGATTGTGTATGAAAGAGCGAAACGTGGCGGCCAACGCTTTTGTTGGATGTGAATGCCTAAATTTGATCAGCTGCTCAATGCATACAAACACACACACCCGTGTGCTCTTCCCTCACACACACACACACACAACACAATAATGTAGATGACTCACATGTTCCTGTCTTCCCCGATGTCCCAGTCTCAGATCTGAGCCTGCAAACAATTACAAAAATGAAAACAAACCTGTTTGTAACCGACTCTTCTCCGTCTCCCCTGATTTGTAGATCTTTGCTCTTCCACTCTGCACTTGTTCACCTTGATGCGTTCCAGGTCTCTCTCTTTCTCATCCACCGCCTCTTTTAGTCTCCCTATCTCCGAATTCAGTGTGCCATTAGCTTCCAGAAGACGCCTAACAATGGGAGTTGAACAGAGAAATATGCACAGAGCAGCGGTACACCATACAGATGTGATCATCAAGGAGCTTCTGTTAACACGGCATGCACAAAATTCTGTCCCACAACTGCAATGGTGCCTGAGATTGTCTCTTTCCAGAGCAGCCTTGAACTATCAGTTCACACCTAATGTCTAGTATACACAAAGTACTCGCATGTTATTGCCTTCTATGATGAAATTTCCTTTTTCTACACCCATGAAGCACAATAACACTTGTGCATTTGGTTCACTCATGGAAGAGGAGGTTAATACGATGTATTATATTTTAAAGGGATTGTATAGGTTTCTTCCAAAATGAAGTGTAATGGGATCTGAAGAAATGTGAGATCTAACCTGTGTGTTTCAGGTGCACCAGGTCCCTGACCACTAACATTTAAATGGTAAATGGACTGTACTTATTGTATACTGTATAGCACCCTTCTATCTTATCAAGATACTCAAAGTGCTTTACAACACAATCTGTACTCTCCTTTACCCATTCATACACCACTCACTATATCGATACAAAGACTAATCGTGCTTTAAATCACATTCGTACATCAATGGGACATGCATCGGAGGTAGTGAGGGGTTCAGTGTCTTGCCCAGAGACACTTAAACATGGGACTGCTGATGTAATCGAACCCCCAACCCTTGCACTGGAGAATGACTGCTCTAACCGCTCAGCCACATCCGCCCACAACATAACTTAATATTCTAAAAACAAAAAAGTGAAATGACACAAGAAGGAACAGACACCGTCAGGAATCTCCTGCTCCTCATCTGCACAGAAGATGGCTGGACTGCTTTGATCCCCGCAAAAAGGGAAAACGTCACGCCTGTGAGGCTTTGAGATTCTCAGCTACGATGATGCAGAAACATTAAAGACTCTCAGATGCAAATATGTCAAAATCCTGTATCATAAAACACAATCATGCACAAGTGGTCACATATGAACAGTGGTTTACAAAATGGCTTATCTTCTCCTAACCCCCTAATTTTAGTGATTCAGTGTAAAACAATGTGGGGTCAATGCACAAAGGTTCAGAATGTATTAATGTTAAGAGCTTTTCATGTGAGCCATGAGGTTTTCATAAGAAGATCTGGATACAAAAACACAAAAACTCAAAATATTAAGATAGGCTCTGAGCATATGTGTATGACTCTCAGATGCTACCGAAACTAATTTTAGCTCAATGTCTGTTCATACATAAGGTATTACTTGCAGATGTGTGCCCAGTGATGACTTTACGTTCTACAAGTTTCATTGAAATTAATCCATAAAATAATTCACAATATACTTTAATACCAAAGAGGCACACACACTTACACATATATGCGGGCAAAAAACATCTGCCATTGACTTTCAACAGTGGGCAAACATGAACAAAGAAACTGCATCTGCTTCACAAAGAGATGTAACAAGTTACACAGACAATTCAAACCTGTGCTTTGTAAGTTACTTGTATATATTTGAATGAATACATAAAAACATGTAAAGAGTGTATTCGTACTTTTGTTCGGAGATCCAAAGGCGAATGTGTGTCAGGATCAAATGGCTGTCCTGGAGAAGACTTAACTTTTACAGGTTAGTACACTGCAGTCAGAGCTGAAGGCAACACAACTGAACAATATAACTGTATGTAAAAAAGTAAAATTACAAAACACAAACATACAGAAGGATTTGCACTGATATTTTTACTTTCCTTCGTACTAGACAGCCAATTCAAGCTTGTTGCTGCTTGCACATGCACATTTGTTGCAGACATTTAAATGTGTTTCCTTTGAATAAAGCTTTACCTTTCAAATAGACTTCCATACAAACATTGGTCATCACCTTAAATTTTTTTTTAGTATTGCGTTTTACACACATACGCTCAAACGCGTGCACACATTTTATATTCATCATTAAATATGAGTTTAAGGGGGCAAAGGTGTGATTAAAGAGAAGCAAAGAAGGGGATAAGTGAAGCTTTAATTGTGGGGAGGCAAAGAAAAGGTGGACATAAATGTCAAAAACAAGGTATAATAGCAGCATTAGGAGAAATTGGGTAAATGGAGAATAATGGAAGATGAAAGAGATGGCATTTACAGACACAGGTATAAATAGCAAGGTGAGGCATCCAGCAGGAGGAAGAAAAGATAGAGGATGGGAGGGAGCTAAAGATGAGATTGGATAAATAAAAAGATGGCTGTGTGGGGAGGAAGTATAGTGAAAACAGGGTCTGGATGGTGGTGGCCAAACTGCTGACTTTTTCATTCTGCTTATCAGTCAGGACCCTTCCAGGCCTAAACTCCAGGGACCCTGACATATTACCCTTATCACCATAGAAACACCTTGATATACTATACCATCTGTCCACAAAGACCAGGACAAACATAGAGCAGTTTCCAACATGTGGGCCATAATTTAGGTCCATAAAAAAATGTTAGATGATTGTCCTAAAATGTCGAAACATGCTGTTGCTGTCAAACAAATGTTCCTGTTTCCTGTAGGCGGATTTTAAAATATCATAAAAATACCAACAAAGTTTTTGGTTGATGCATCTCAAAACCACAGTTACAGATGAAATACACAGGTAATAAAATAATTGATTATGTAGATGGAGAGCTACAAAATACAGAATTCTAAGAGGAAAGTACTTATATCACTTCCATATTTGCTTGTTTACAAATATTAAATAAAGATCACATGGAAAACTTTTAAAAAAGTAATTTTAGTTGTGATTAGTTGCTGTACTGGTCAATTACAAAAACTACAGACAAATGGTCAACACATAAGCACATGACCATGTTTCATTGTGTATAAATGCTACGTTCAGTATTTTCAGTGTTTAATTTTCATTTTTGAGGTTTACGTTATTTGTTTCCTGTGATTTTTGTTTCAATTCAATTCAAAAATCTTTTATTAATCCCAATGGGAAATGAATTGTTGATGTAGCTCATGGTTTTATTAGAGTTGATATAGATGCTGATGGCTTTGGGCAGGAAGGATCTTTTGTAGCAGTCCATCCCACAGCGGATCCGAAGAAACTGGCTGCAAATGCCGATCCGTCCACTCAGACCCTGTAGACCTCTCGTTCCTCTTGTGCAGCAGGACTGCCTGAATGCAGAACTCTTCCCTGAGCGACGGCCATTTCTCCCAGCAGCCTGCTGAGCCCCTTGTTGCCGCGGACTTAACTGCAGGTGTCGAAGGACGATCTCGAGCTACTGTTTCCCACAGGATGTCGGTGGTCAGTCACTTGAGCACCGCCTCCAGGAAGACTGAGATGCATCCACGGCACCTCCTTTTCAACTCGTTAGGAATTTGGGGCTGTAGCTGAGGTATTGTTTGAGCTTTTAGTATGTTAATCAGCAGCTCCCAGTTGTAGAAAACTACTTTGTATGATGTTACGCATCATAACAAATGACCAAAAAAAAAAAAAAAAAAAAAAGTTTCAATAATAATCCTTCCTGTGGCACAAAATCTGATACGAGAGGAAGTAATTACCTGGAAAAAAAAAGCCATTTACATCCAGAAGAAACAGTAATCAAAGTTTTCAAAAGCAAAATCTCAGAATGATTGTAAGAGAGCTGCTCCAACATGCAGCCATTTTGACCGGCACAGTTCTAGAGTTTTTTTTTATTTATTCTAGGCTGGTGTAGTTGTTGTTAATTCTAAAATTCGAGACAAACTTTGCAGAGCCTCATTATGTTTCTTGTCATGTATTCATGTACTCAGCTTCTGCTCCTCAGTCCTGCCACACCCATCTACACCTGTTTCCTGTTATCATTAGGCCACCTGTCTCCAATCTCCTCATCAGCCCCACTCCATATCTCAGTCTTCACCTCCTGCGGTCGATCCGTATGCGTCATGCCCTGTCTGGTTTTCCTTTATGACTCTAGCTGTTTTCATTTATTTATTTGTGCAGTGGTTTCTGCTGCCTCACCAACATTTTTTTAATTTATTTTTATTTAAGTGACAAAACCATGTGCCTCTGAGACTCATGCAAATAAACTAACCACTATGAACACTGTAAGACATTCTGGAGATTCACTCACAAACACTGTTCTCTATCAAGTCACAGTCCAGTGACGCACTACGTGTTTGTTCCAATAGTGCAATGTATGGTACATTACGGTCTGATAATATATGATATAATACAGCATGATCCAATAGAATATGAAGCATTACAAACTTCTTTATTGTCTCTTTGGGAATATTTATTTTGGATTTAGTGCTTTTGTCTATGCCATCTCCAATACAATCACAATTCATCAAAACACATTTTGCTTTTTAAAAAAAGGGTACAGTATATGCATTTATATGTAAAAAAACAAAAACAACTATATGATGCTTGTATTGCTGTAATTAAATGGGCATTGTGAAGACTTTACCTGCCAGATGTGCATTTTTAAATCCTCAAAATGTTTTAAAATCATGCAAAAATGGTGTAGCTGTTGTTAAAGAAGACAGTGATCATTGGGTGTGAAATTAAGTTGTGAAAAAGACGGTGACATCTAATAATTCAAATGCTGTAACACAATAAAAAATACATTTAAAATTGCATTTGGAGCACAGAAGGGTTGCGTTTCAGCAAATCAGCGGCACCAAAGTGGTGAAAACAATAAAATTACATTAAGAAAATCATTCAGTCTGGAAGGATGAACGGAGCTAGGCCATCAATTGTTATTACATTTATCAGCGACGGCATAAATATTGTGAATTCATTTTTGTTTAGTTTAAATTGACGTATTTTTGTGAGAAGGACGTTATGCTGAAAATCTAATGTTGGGTACACAAACATGTACAAACATATCAAATCCTGCCATTTCAAAAGCTAAAAGACTGAAACACCCACACTCATTATACATTTGCACACATCTCCACAAGCAAACACACACACACACACACACACACACACACACACACACACACACACACACACAGGCAAATGTGATGCATGCTGTAATGACAGTAATTACCTGCGGTCTCACATTAACATCTCCCTCCTGACTGTGTGACTGGCTCGGCTGGTGGAGGGATGTAAATCGCAGCACAAGTCTGATGTTGTGATTAGAACTAAATTACTCATCACACTGTTTCCACTGGTGTCAGGGGAGGCAGTGAAGAAGTGTGGGAGAACGAGGGGTGCGAGTGAGACAGAGGGACATTTAGAGAAAAAGGGAATGAGACATGAGACAAGAGGGCGCAACAGAAAGAGGGGGGTAGAGTAAGGTAGCACACCTGCTTAACATTTAGATTGGTTTTGTTGCACAAATATTTTAGCAGATGATGGGCGGGCTAAAAGGGGCAACAAAATGCATTTATAAACACGGTTTGGCAATGCTTCTTGTCCTTTCAGCTTTAAGCTGCAGAATATGAGTTAAATAGAGAAATGCTGGTGAAGTATTTGGAATATTTTTATTCTATTAAGGTGAGGTTGATATGTTCACTCCTCCCCAGACACTTTTCAACACCAGTGAACATGAACTGGATTTCCAGTTTTTGTTTTTTGCATAAAGTATGATACAAAATCATTACATGAGTGAACCGCACTGTCTGACTGTGCCATCTTTTCCTGCCAGAGTCTTTTGCTCTCAGACTGCAGGTTTACTTGTGGCTCCTAGAGTTTCTTAAAGTAGAATGGGAGGCAGAGCTTTCAGTTATCAGGCTCCTTCCTTGTGAAACCATCTTCCAATTTATATCTGTGAGGCTGACACTTTGTTTGCTTTTAATACTATGCTTGTCTTTCTTTCTTTCTTTTTTAATAAATCCTATAGCTAGGATTGACTTGGGTTTCCTGAACCATCGCTTGTGTTATGCTGCATAAGCTTGAGCCTTATTTACATGAGTCAACCTTTGGGAACATTAGTGTTTCTTCAATATTAATTGAGACAAAGAAACAACAAAAAAGCCCATTTACTACATGGAAATAGTAGTTTCCATGCCAGACAGGGTTGCCAGAGAAGAAATGAAGTATTGTACTGCCGCTTTAAAAATATGAGTACCGTAAGTAAGATGAGGTGTGTGTTGGTTGGTGGACATATTTAGTTCCAGGTCTCTCTTGCAAATGAGTCCCTGAGGCTTATTGGGATTAACCTGCATTTATAAAGGTTGAATGGAAAAAAAATGCACAGAAAAGGAGGGGGTAAAAAACATTGTTCATCTGGCAACCCAATGCCAGGCTCAGATGTATGCATTGCACATGCAGTGTGAGCATGATCTGTTGGTCCAAACTTGAGAATTGCATGAAAATCCCTTTGGACCTAGGGTTTTATTGGCTTAATGCTGACATGCTGAAAAAGGGTGACTAGTACAAATAACACTCTGCTCGCTGCCATTTATTGTAACTGTTAATTTAGGGAAAACTTTGGTTTGCAGCTACCTGTAGTGCACGTGTGATTTCACACCTGAGGAGTATCGTACACCTCGGCAAGGGGTTACCCCAAAAACCTCCACTTTAAGGCCTGGATTCAGAAATCCAGCTTGAGAGAGAATGAGGGCTGATGTTGTGAATACAAATGGCTGAAATGTCAGAAAAGCTGCAGTTTCACAATAAATAAATAAATAAACACATGTAAACAACAAGTCTGCTGAAGGATAAACTTACACACAATTTTCTCACTATGCTGCTGTTTTTATTCACTCCACTCTTTGTTCTTGCTTGCTGTCTATAACCTGTGTTTAGTTTTTTCTTTCCATAGAAACTACATCTGGGCCAATTGTTCTGTGATTGTCTTTCCTGTCCTCTTTAACACCAGGCGGTTGAGGCAGAGGGCCGTTCATCTTGAGCCTGGTTCTGGTGGAGATTTCATTCAAATTCAAAAATAATATATCAATCCTAAAGGGAAATTAAGTGTTGTTGTAAATTGTTATCCTTGTTTCATTAAGAGATGTTATAGATGCTGATGGCTGTAGGCAGGAAGGGTCTCTTGTGAAGGTCTGTCAGCAGAGCCAAAGAAACTGGTCGCAGATGCTGTGTCCGATCCGTCCACCCAGATTCGGCTGGTCTCTCAGTTCCTCCGGGCTTCAGGACCACCCGAATGCCAGGCAGAACTCTTTCCAGAGCGATGGCCACTCCGCAGCAATGAGGAGCTCGGCAGGATGCTGGGAGGACAGCCAGCTGCAGGTGTTCGGGGATGATCCCGGTCCATCTGTCGTCAAGAACTGTTTCCTGCTAGATCAATTCAAAAATACTTCCAGGATAGTTCCCGGATATCAGTGGTCAGGCACTCAAGCACAGCTGGCAGGTAGACGGGAATGCGTCCACAGCACCTCCTTTTCAACTCATTTGGCATTTGGTGCTGTAGCTGAGATATTATTTGAGCTTTGAGATGTTAATCAGCTGCTGTTGTTTAAAAAAAATATTGTTGTCATGGTTACACATCATAACAAATGTCCAAAAGTTAAAGTTTCAGCCACACCGAGTGGCACAACTCTAGAATTTTGTTCCGTCCCGTTGAAAGGAAGTCATTAACTTCTACTGCTGCTCAGGATGGCGGATTATGATGAACTGAACATTTGATGCAATATACTGACTTCTTTAGGTATATTGTTTTACCAGTTAGCATTTCATAGGGTTCTCTATGTGAATGTATTGTCTTAGAAAGGTGACTGACTATAGTTGGAACGGAATCTGGATCTGATTTGGACTTTATCTTTTGCACCCTGAGATGACTTTGTTTTGAACTGGCACTATGTCAGTAAATTAAACAAAATTGAAAAGACTGCATGAACTTTTGCAGTTAATGGATTTTCAGTGTTTTTCTTGAAATAAAAAGTACCGGTAGTTTGGTATCATTGTTTACCTTTTATCGAAATAAGTCTGTTTTCACTGGAAGAAAAAAGAAGAAAAAAAAACCCCAAAGTGACCAAGGTTGTGGGGTAAAACATCACTCCTAGTTGACTTTTCAAGGTGAACAAAATAAATAAATAAAATTTGAGTAGAACTCCAGGACGGGGCAGTTTTGTTGTCACATTTCCCGCCATCAAACCACAAGAGCCGAATACAAATCCATTACTCCGTTCCACTCAGCTCATCAGAGCACATCCTCTCGTCAAATTAATGAACACATTCATTGTTAAACACGTTTTTATAAAACATTCATTCATTCTGTCTAATTAAAAGACCCAACAGGCCTGGCATCACTTAAATATGCACACTTATCACTCGCATGGTCTGAATTAAAGATCCAACAGCATGCATGTGTGTGTGTATGTGTGTGCGTGATGCCAAAAGAGAATGCTGCTTCCTAAGCAGGCCTTCTCACTCTAGGCTTAATGGTGGTAATCATGGCATGACCCAACATTAAGATGGTGCGTGTTTGTGTTTGTGTGTGTCCTGCTCTCCCTAATGGTGACGATGATGACATGTTCTCCATTAGACTAGTCAGTGGGCCACAGCAGATCTAGCATATTAATGATGCTGATGATGGCTTCTTTAATTACCTTGGTCTGCTGCGGCTGCTGCATGGCCCGACTCCTTTTCCCAGAGTCCTTTCATCACACACTCTCCTACGCTCGCTGCCGGGTTGTTTATCAGCAGCTGCCATTACTGAAATACCCGCTCTTGCATCTAGTGAGCATCTACACAGCCACATCATCTGCTTTGATTCCAATTTTGTGCCAGATGAAGTCCCACATCTACGGTGGAAGACGCAATTTTTGCACTTGCATGTATATGAAACAAAGCAACACTGGATTTCTGAAGAAATAAACTTTAAATATATTTTAATTGGTCAGTATCAGAGTGTTGAGTTTCCAGTTGATTTTATAAACAAAGTATAAATATTAAATATGGTCGCAGATAAAGCCTTTAGGATTTTAAGCACTATTATTGTGAACAACACGAGTACAATACAAGTGCAAATCAAATGTTTTGTCATCTAAGATTAAAAAACAAAACTAAATATCACAGTGAGTGAAAACAAACGTCTTTTTCTTTTCATCCTGTGTAAAATTATTATTTTTTTTGGTATGTGATGTTCCCATGAATCTTTTCAGCTCATTTAAAAACATAGCGTGGGACAGTTAAGGGCGAATAAAGTTAAAGAGACAACATGAGAAAAAACATGGTTTGTTTGTCTTCCCGACTGTCCGTTCCATCTCTCAAATGAATTACAGCTCTGCAGCTTAATGAGCTGTGTGGGACCAGGATGGCACAAACACTGAAAAAGTCCATTCCTTGGTTTCAAATGCCGCCATTTAAAGGACTTTTAGTAAACCAGCAAGTTTTATTCTCCCAGATTATTTGGGTTTTATTGTGAAACGCTACAACCAAAATGAAATGATCAATCCTCTAAAAAGAACATGCAGGTAACAACTTTAAAACAGATTATTTTATCTCATAAAACAAGTTAAAATTTGTAAATGATGAAAAACTATAACATATCTGAAGCAATGGATCTAAACGTCCACCATTCGACCAGTTTAGACCTTCAAACATACTGGTATAAAGATCAAAAGTGTAAAAAGTTGGGCTGAGTCTTGGATTTTAAGCACATTTTTTTCATATCTGAATCATTTTAAAGGGACAGATCAAAATCATAAAAACAAAGGGCACTACAGACAGCTGGATTTTGAAAATATAGATGAATGGCTAACTATAGGCTCACTGGTCTAATTACTTGCCTGTTATGCTGCTGATTCAAATCTATATTCTACACAGTTATGTGTTTTTTAATAAAATTAAGCCTTTAGTTCTTGCCCACCACTTAAGCAAAGGTAATGTGTTTGCCCATGCCTTGGCCATCTTGATTTGCAAGGACTCCAGAAGTGAACTGACACAATCAACAAATTTTACAAAATGTCTGTTACAAATATTGAACTTAAATTTAGTCCAGTAGTAAAACAAGTGTATTCTCAACACATATGGTGAAAACTAACAGATTGTGCAAAGTCGTTTAAAATTAATCCGTCAACTCTTAGAGTTGTCGTTGTTTGTCTGTAAGTAAAAAAGATTTAATGAACCACAGGACACATTTTAGTGAAACTTTTAAAATACAATCATTGGGTGTATGTAACTAATTTACTTTTAGTGTCAGTTAAATTCAAGATGGCTGCACAAGTAAATGTCATTATCCTGCAGAGAAATGTTTATGTTTTAGTCAGTTTTACAGATATTGAGCTAAGATTTAATGTTCTAGTCGCTGAGTCTTTCACAGCATATGTTCTGAGCATGGCATCTCACAGTGATGCATGAGACTGCACGTCGTGTTGTTTTCAACGTTTGACCAAAACACATTGTTTCTCAGTATCTTTGTAGCAAACTCTGGCATGAAAGGTGGCGGGTGATAAGGATTCCTTCAAAGATTTCGATGCCTTCATTTGTAAACTATGGTGGCCCTGAGGTGTAAATGAACATTATTTGAAAAAACAGAATTACATTACAAAAAACGCAAAAAACGCAAAAAAAAAAAAC
>JARVGS010000761.1:27753022-27764501 GCA_031762315.1 Hypsolebias antenori | reverse complement strand
ACAGACAACTTGTAAATTATTGAAAAAAAGCACCAAAAGCTTGTAGTTGTTTGAGTTTTAACACACAACTCTAACTTAAACCTGTATTTAAAATATATTGATTCATTTGCTTTTATGAAGATGTCAAAATGACACATCGAGCTGTGCGTCCAAACGAGCAATATTTCTAATGCTAGCAGTATTACGAAAACCATATCTTAATTAAAATCCATATATAATGTTATTCTTCAGATTTAGAGTTTCTAGTGAAGCTCTAGAGGTGGTTAATTCCAATCTATCAATTTAAAACATTTCACTTAACTGTACACAACACTTCCTCTCACATGTGGGGTACCTCAGGGGTCTATACTTGGATTTTTTTTTTTCATTCTTGATTGAGGCCACTTATTGCAAAAATTCAGTTTTACATTATGCTGATGATACACACATGTATTTGTTCTTAAAGCCTGGTGAGTTTGAACGTTTCATGACTACCTGACTGAGGTTAGTTCCTGATTGCCCATGACATGTCCACAGCTATATCAAAGTAAAACTTATTTGGCCATGTTTGTCCCAAAACAAGTTTATCATAACATTCTCAGATCCATAGGGGGTTTTAGGTAGTTCATACTTTTTTTTTTTTAAGTCAGCAAAAACCTTTGGTGTCACATTTGACCATCAACTTAAGTGTCAAAAAATAGCTGTCTATCATTCAGTTTAGTTTGTTTTTTTCTGACAAATAAAGCAAATATGCTCTGTATTATCCTATCAACAATTAGAACCTGCATTTTTGTCCTTTGTGTGATTACCTTAGTTTTGGTTTAAACTATGGCATAAAAAGCATAAACTGATTAATTTTCTGCTTCAACTTTGTGTTTATAAAGCAAACATATCACTTGTCAGAACTTGATGAGCTTGATGTGGTGAAATTTTGTTCTATCCCCATTATTCTAGACACAAAAGATTATCTGATCAAGGCCTTGAAGTTGGTTCTAAAAACACGAGGGCACTTTTTGTTTCCTGTCCAGGGTCCCAGACCACAGAACAGAAATCCTCTGGGAACAGCGGCTAACTAACTTGGGTCCTATAATCACTGCCAGAGACCTTGTATAATACTTGACCCAATACAGAATCACAGATTTTGAAGAAGGAAAAGGAACAATGTGCCCATAGGCTGGTCCTTATACAAGTTTGATGTTCCCCTTCTTTGTGTAAACAAAAAGGATGTTGCCCTTGTTAAAAATAAAAATACAACTCAGATATTTTATGTAGGTGTTGACTCTTGTTGAATGGTGCAGTCATCAAGAAGGTCGTCGGATCAAATCCCATCCTGTCTGGGTGGAGTTTGCATACTCGCTGTCCAGGGTGTCCTCCGCCTTTCACACAGTGATGGCTGGATATGGGCACCAGTGATCCCTGTGACCCGAAAAGGAAGAACGGGTAAGGATAATAGATGGATGGATGGACTCTTATTGATTCACACAGGTCTTGTCTTGCTGATGTGCATTTAGCTGTAGTTAGGTATGTCATGCTTAAAAGAAGGCTCATGTAACAAAATGACTGTGTACAGTGGAATAGTGTAGACTTTAATGTGTGCATCCCTAGTGCACAGGCTGGTCCAAAAAAATGCAACATGGTATTTTTAGTGAACCAGGCTCTGCTGGCTTCACATCCCAATGAGAAGAAAAGACAGGAACATTTGATCTAATATTAACATATGCCTGGAGTTTCTAACACCTATTCTAGTACCCACCACCACTACTACCACCGTATTTTTTAGCCTATAAGCTGTTTTTTTTTTTGCATAATTTGCATGGCCTGTGACTTATATGCTGAAGTGACATATTTATGGATTTTTTTCCCATATTTATAAATCGTTTTTTGGCTGAGATATGATCATTTTCGTTCATTCTGACTGAAAATATTGAACAATACCATTTTCAGACGCTAGATGGCACTCGAGTAGTATGGCATGCCGTTGTGTCATGTAACAGGTAAAGTGGCTATTAATGACATAATCGGCTGGCAACAGGTAAAAGTGGTAATTAATGACACAGTCAGCTTGCCATAGATCACCTGGAGCAACCATTAAATCAGCTTCATTTCGCTGCACCACCCCGGAGAAATGCAGCTAATTTGACCATTGATAAGTAAAAGTTCAACTGAGCCACTCCTTTGTTATAAAGTCGAGCAAACAAATAATTGTTTTAGGTGTTTATCGAGTTAAATTATGAAGAAATGTGCAGCTAGTCGCCCTCTGCGCGTTCTTGTTTATTCATATCAGCTTTTGAAATGCAGCTGATTTGACCAGCAAAGTGCATTTATTAAGGAAAAGTTAAACTGAGACACAACTTTGCTATAATTTTGAGCAAACAAATAATTGTTTTTGAGTGTTAATCTTGTTATAGGCCTCCCGTGTACGCTCCCGTGACCGCCATTTGGCAGCCAATTGATTTTTGGCACAACACCGGCCTGCGTTTCCGGGTTGTCAGCGGTGATGCATAACAGATGTGACGTATACGGCGAAGCAACTTATTTATGGATTTTCCCACTTTATTAGACATATTTGCATTGGTGCGACGTATAGGGCGATGTGATGTGTACAGCAGAAAATATGGTAGTAGTATCGTAACCTAAGAACTTCTTTATAAATAAAATGTACTGTATGTACTCACCACGAGCCTAGTCGTTGCAAACACTGAAACATACTACAGAGGCATTCAGAATCAGAAAAAAAAAATGTTAATGAGTGCATTTTAAAAAAGCAGAAGTTGTATATTATTAATTAAAAAAAAACAGAGTTTGGGTTTGACTTGGAGAAGTTTTCAACACCACAAATCTGGGAGACTTCCTGTAAGACATGAATCTGTTGCATTCTCGCTGCCTCTCTGGCACAGGCGCAACAAAGACCGTCTTGTCTGCGTGTCGCCCTCCCCTCGTTCTCTTCACCATTCATTAGAAGCACAAGCAGCTGTAGTCAGGTTCAAAGACAATCTAAACTCTCTCTCTTTCAGTCACGCATTAATTCCACTGTCATTTTTTTTTTTTGGGTTTTCTCTCATTTTTAATCATTTTTCTCCCTCTTTGTTCTACGCCAAGTCTTTCCCTTCTCTCTCTCGTTCACTCTCTTCTCAAAACAATGTTTCCTGCACATGGCCCAGATAATGAGTGGTGGAGCTAAACGAGAGGAAACACGACTCACTATTAGGAGGGGAACGTTGACTGAAGGTTTTAAATAAACGGAGAGGAATTGAGGCCAAATAGTATTTCCAAGGACATAAACTAATGGCGCGGGCAGACATTCCCTGAACAAATACACACTCTGTTTAAAATACCATAATAGTTGTAAAAATATACATGACCATGTGGCTTTAACTAAGAGACCAGCCTGGCAGAGGGCAGACAGAAATATGTGTAAACGCAGCTATACACAGATATGCACGCTTAGAAGTCGAAACACAGGTTACATACCTTCTATTCATGCTATTTTGTTCAGTGTGGAGGGCACATTACTTCACGTTCAAAAGCAAAACAGAAAGAAAAGAAAAGCTCTATGTCATTGAAAACTAATTACGCAAACGTTTTCTTAAGAGCCTCTAATTTGCTCTCAGGCATAGAAACCCACACCCACTTATAAGCGCACAGAGGAGACCTCTCAGATGCACTTTATGGGGTTAATTAGGTTATCCAGGCTGATTAGCATAACTAATTAGGATCCTTGTTAACAGAGAAGTAATATTTATTCAATTAGCTCTTTGTGTGTGTTATGAAGCTGTGCTCAGATTTTCATCACCGCCAGCAGAAGTTCAAATGGGAATAAAGCCGAGCTGAGGAGGCGTGAAGTGAGACCTGCGTGTGTCTGTGTGTGCGTTCGCTTCGTCATTTATCTTTCCCACACAGATGCTCATCAGGTGCCTCCCAAACACACATCCACATGCCAGGCTTGCTGTGCTGCAGCTCTTAAACTCCTCATTACAGTCATTGAGCTTCAGTATAGCATAATTAAAGCTGTTAACCAGATGAGCTGAGGTAGTCGACTCAAATGTGTGGTTTTCCCAACTGCGTACAGGCTGCAGGGGAGAAAACTCATCAGTTGGGTTTAAAGGTATGCATTGTGATAACACAGAGATGTTTAGCTGCGATTTTTGACCCGAGCCTCCAGGTCGGGCCAAAATTATGTGTTTGATGGGCGGGCCAAGTCAGTCTTGGGCTTTTGATGCAGTTTTATGAATCATACGGCAAAAAGAAAACTAAATAAGGATGTTTGATCAGCCAATCATGTGTATATGTTATGATGTTATTTTAATGATTCTGTTAAATAAATGACTGCATTTACTTGATGGGTCAAATAGAAATAATGTCTCATGTCACTATATTCTCATTGGGTCACATGAGAATTTAATTAATCCAAAAAAGAAGAAGAATCCGTGATAAACAATTCACATTTTTTGGACTTGAACTAGTCTTGGATAAGTAGGGTGCAACAGCTAACCTGGTCTAGCATCCTACACATGATATAAAATTGTGTTAATCTACTTGTAGAGGAGGAGGCAGTAAGTTCACTGATGAGGAAAGCAACTTTCAGCTAATTTCAGCTTGTTATGCTCTTTAGCTCATTTCTGCAGGCTTCAGATTTTAAGCTATTTCGCCTACTATTTAGCCATTTTGGCTATTTTAACTTTATCAGCTAACTTCCATTTTTTGCACACATTTCTACTTTTTTTGGGGCCTAATTCAGCAAAAATGTGCTCTCTCCACTTCCATCTGGTAACAAAAGCTTCTTTCTGCCTTTTTCTTTAGCTACTTTTTAGATGTTCCCTTTTTTTTTTCCCCTGTGGGTTTTTTCAAGATAATCTCCACTTTTTGTCCTCATTTCTGCTTCTTTCAGCCTAATCGGGCAAATGTGTTCTTTCTGCTTTCTTCTGCTAAATTAAGTTTGTTTTGCCTTTTCAGCTACTTTTGTCAGCCTTTTTTTAGCTCATTTCAGCTGTTTTCAGATAGTCAGCTACTTTTGTCAGCCTTTTTTTTAGCTCATTTCAGCTGTTTTCAGATAAAGTCAAGATTTTTTTAGGTAACTTCTGCAGCCTAATTAACGTCTTTTTACTAAAGTCAGCTTGTTATGCTCCTTTCAGCTCCTTTTTCCTCGTTTATGTTATTTCAGCTACTATTTAGCTTTTTTAAGTGTTAGTTTTAGCTTTTTCAGCTAATTCTACATTTTTTAGCTCATTTCAATTCCCACTTCCTTCTGGTAGTTTAAGCTTCTTTTTTGCCTTTTCAGCTACTTTTGTCATCCTTTTTTTTTTATAGTTTTGGCTGTTTTAAGATAAATTCAAGTTATTTTGTGGTAACTTCTGCAGCCTAATTAACTTATTTCTACTAAAGTCAGCTTGTGATGCTCCTTTCAGCTCCTTTTTCCTACTTTCTGTCATTTCAGCTACTATTTAGCTTTTTTTAAGTGTTAGTGTTAGCTTTTTCAGCTAATTCTACTTTTTTAGCTCATTTCAATTCCCACTTCCTTCTGGTAGTTTAAGCTTCTTTTTGCCTTTTTAGCTACTTTTTTCAGCCTTTTTTATAGCTATTTTTGGCTGTTTTCAGATAAATTCAAGTTATTTTGTGGTAACTTCTGCAGCCTAATTAACTTCTTTCTACTAAAGTCAGCTTGTTATGCTCCTTTCAGCTCCTTTCGCCTAGTTTCTGTTATTTCAGCTACTAATTACAAATGTAGCTTTTTTTTAAGTGTTAGTATTAGCTTTTTCAGCTAATTCTACATTTTTAGATCATTTCAATTCCCACTTCCTTCTGGTAGTTTAAGCTTCTTTTTGCCCTTTCAGCTACCTTTCAGCTCTTTGTTGTTGTTGCTAATTTCAGCCTATTTTTTTAGGTAATTTCATAATTTCTGTGCTTATTTAAACCTAATTCAACAAGTATGTGTTGCTTCCGTCTGCTAATTTAGGCTTGTTTTTCCTTTTCATCTAAAATTTAGCATTTTCTTTTTTCTAATTTCAGCAGTTTTTCAGCAAGTTCTTCAGCAAAACACATCCACACAATATTTCCACACGAAATGCAGTTTCTCTGTTAGTATTTATATTCCACATAGTTCTGACAGTTTCGACTGAGGGCTTTGTTTACACTGAGGCCCTACACACATTTCAGAAGTGCATGTGTGGAAACCTGCTGAAGTAAACTCTTTTAAACGTCCCCACTTGATATAGTTCAGGATAACCTTTTTATGCTTGATTTCATAGTTTGCAATGAGCACCTTTAAAGCACACTTGCACGTTCTCTTCGAGCGCTGATGGCGATGCGGCAGTGGTGTGTATAACAGGGCAATACGAGGAAAATGTCCAAAGCGATGATTCCTTTTGTCAAGGCGGCGAGCACGGAAAAGGAAACCACTCTTGAAGTTCTATCAGTTAATAGAACGACGCTGAGCTCATTCCGCCAATTCATTCGTTCATGTTTTCAAATGCAGATGCTGCCTTTGTGATGCGTAACATGCGCTTAGAGCCGACAGCAAACACGAAAAGCAAAACAAAAAAGAGGAGAAAAAAGCAAATCAACAACACTCCAGCTTGCCAAGTGCAAACTCACAAACAGACTCCAACGCTCGCAAATAACCCGAGAAGGAAAATGAAAGAGAGAGACAGAGGAGAAGGAGCGCTACATTTACTGAAATTAAACATTTTCTCATCAGCCTGAGGGTACAGCAGGCCCACTAATGTATTATTCATCCCCACTTCACAAAGGAACATTAATCAATTATGAAGATATGAGGATCTTAAAGTATAGAGGAGAGACGAAGTACAGCTCATTCGTATTAATATGCGGCCACAATCCTGTGCCCTCCCCCCCACACTCCACACACACACACAAACACACACATACACACACCCTTGGTACTCAAATCAATATTTTGCAGATTAATTTGGAGCGGTTGTGGCGAGATGGCAGGATGGAAGGAAATAGGGTGTGGGGGTGGAGGCGAGCAGAGTGTCTGAGGTCTGAATTAAGGTGACATGTTCTTTTTGTTAATATTGAACAAGTGTGTATGTGCATTTGTGCATTTTTTTTTTTTTTTTAGTTTTGGGGTCTGGTGCGATTGACCAATCAAAGCCTGCCTAATTAAGAAGGTTCATTATGCAAGAAATACAAGTTTAAGCTGGCAGCTCGATCTGAACGCAGAATAAAAAAAAAAAACACAACCTTTCCTCAATAAAACTAAATTTAAAGCACATAAATCACATTATTAATGGAATGACTTTGCTGTACTTTAGTAGTGGCGAAAGGTGTGGTGTCGCATGTGAAAACTTGACTTGGGTTATGATGAATATTTGTTCGTAGATACAGTTATATTTATTTTACAGAGCGAGCATGTCTCGCCATTTGTCTAAAAGTGTAATTATTCATCCCCCACAAGAGGATTCACAAGCAGGTAAGCCCAAAAAAAGATAATTGATTTATTTACTTTCAACCAAGTTTAGGAAATTCGGCTCACTGCAAAGTCGTTTGGTAAACAGTTTAGTTATCGATGACAGTAAATCACGAACATCAGATTTTACATTGAATGTTGCTGTTCTGACATTTTCTACTCCCTTTATCTACATTACTCTCTTGTTTTCTCCTTTGCGTACTCTTCATCTGCTTTGTTGGTCTTGCTGTCTACAAACCTCTGCTTTCGGTTGCATTTTCAGTTTCCACTGTCTAAATTCCTATTACTTCCTTTTGCAAAATTAATTTGCAGTAAATGTTCTGTTTGTAGAGTCAAACAAAGTGTAAGGCATTGATAAAATATCAGAAAAGGACAAATGCAATAGCTTTAAAATCTAAGGAACAGTTTAAAGAATATGCCAGAAAGTTTGAACAAATTTTATCTGTTGCTGGGATGTGAAGGTGTTATAGCCATGTTTTAAAAATAAACCAGTTAGCCACCAGGTAGACGGAGATGCATCCATGGAGCCTCCTTTACAACTCATTTGGGATTTGGGGCTGTAGTTGAGGTATTATTTGAGCTTTGAGGGGTTAATCAGCTGCTCCCAGATTTAGAAAACCCCTTGTTGTCGTGGTTATGCATCACAACAAATGTCCAGTTGTAAAAAGTGTTCAGTAAAAATCCTTCCAGATGCACAGCATCCAATACCAGAGGAAATTATCATAAATAAATAAAAATACATCCAGAAAAAGAGGACTAAAGATCTCAAAAGCAATATACCAGAATGAAAGTAACAGCTACTCCAACGTACAGCCACCTTCAGGGGTGTAATTCTGGAAGAAATTTGTTGTTTCATAAAGTGGCTCTACTGTGATGCCCAAGTTGAATTGGACTGACTCCAAAAATTAACCAGACATACATACAGTTAACTTAAAGTCTGAACTGAGGAGACAAATGAGCGTGTACACATTGTACATGCTAACACGCCAACCATTGCACTGTGGACACACACAAACACATACACATACACACAGTTTTGTTTCAGGTTACAATGTGGGGACCAATTTTACAAAAAATCCTACATTGTGGGGACCAACTGCTTCTTGGACCAAAGCCTGGTCCTCATAAGGATCAGTCTTGTTAGTAGGTTAGAGGTTGCGTTTGGGACTAAGGTGTGGATTGAGGATGTGCTAGGGTTGTACTGGTAATGGTTAGGTTTAGTGTAAGGGTCAAGGTTAAGGCTCGCACAAAGTCAGGCGTACGTCAGTCCACAGAGGTCCGCGTGTACCGGATTAGACTTGAGGCGGACGCCTGCACAGCATATTCGTGCAAAGCACAATTTTTACAACCGCGTACACGTACTCTGTGTCGCACAATAAATTGCCTGGCGACACTGTTTTGTATGCAACACCAATGTATTGAATTCCCCTTCTTCATCCCCGATCTGGTTTAATGGCCTTTTCTTTGTTTTTTTTTTTGTTTTTTTTCTGAGGCAAGAGATCTGTTCCTCCTCGTCCGTTGACGCCATGACTGAAATGGTGAGAAATGAAGGGATTTGACACAAGCAAATTAAATCAGGTCCAGCGTGGCTTTAGAAGGGTTTGGTTCTCTGGCTGGCTGGTCTGATGTGCGGGCTGCAGGGCCAGCGCTCCATTTTGTTTTTTTATTCATTAAACACAGAACACCAACGTGGTTGGGCTTCTGGCTCTCTCTTTTTTATTTTGACCTGTCAATCAATCCAGTAGGCGTGCCAGCAAATGACCAATTGGCAAACTCAACTTGTCCTGAAGGTAAACGCCCCTTGCCTGCGGAGCTGACTGCAGCCGCTCAGGGTGGACGCTCGAATATGAAGTCTCACCTGTCCGTGGACAGAGCGTACAGTTTCCACGCGGACTGAGGTCCGCCCGGGTTTGTGGGAGCCTTTTGGCCATATGTGTCAAACTAAAGGCCCAGGAGCCAAATGTGGTCCTCATCGACATCTTATCTGGCCCCCAAGATGATATGTGAAATGTAAAATACTTCTATTGATTTTTTTTTACAGTAATCTTTGTTTATGATGTTGAACGCACAACAGAGAACATCAAATGAGACCAAACTCTTGTTGAGGAACCTGTGACCAAGAAAAGAAGTCAGGTATCTGATTTGAGTTCGTGTAGATTCTGAAATTGGCCCTTAGTTTGAAAAAAAGGTTTTCATTTTGGCCCCCTTTTGTGAGTTTGACACCCCTGCTTTAGGCTATAGAAATGAATGGAAGTCAATGCAAAGACCCCACAAAGTCAGAAATACAAGACTGGGTGCACACACACACACACACACACACACACACACACACACACACACACACACACACACACACAAGCAAAACATTGTTGCTCCTCCTTAATGATGCACAAGTGACATAATCCAATAAAAGCCAAGAAGAGGCGCCAAAGTGTCCAGTGGAAGACGACATCCTCAAAAACAGAAAAAGGTTAGAAAAAGTTACACAAGGTGAGAAAATTCATTTTTACCTTAACAGATGTTTTGCATGTGAAATGGAAGTAACCAATCTTATGCGAATGCATTTCATGGGAACTTGTAGTTTTCTTGTGCAGATGTGAAGCATTTTCCAGCTGTTTTCATTGTAGTGGCACGACAAATGGGCTGTTGAGGAGAAAGTTCGCCCTGCAGGTGAACAGCCACCAGCCAGGGTGGGATCTGCTGTAAATGGTTTTAAAAACTGGAGAACTATGCTGCTGTTGACAGTTACAAACTGATACCTGACACTGATTAATTCATCATAAATGTATTTCAGTTGTCTGAAATAAACTGAGGCTAATTTTATTTTCATGCTTCTTTCACTATCATTTTTTAAAAAGAAAGAGTTCCTCGTGGATCCAATGTGGTTTCGATTATCTAAAATGTTTTCAGACAGCACTAAAGAGAGACATATTCAAGCTGAGGAACACGCAACACAATGAAAACATCCACCGTGGAAACTTTTGCTTTTAATCTGGATTGGATTTAAAGCTCAACAGCAATCGTTTAAGAAAAAAAAAAAAAAAAAAAAAAAAGACATATTAGAATGGACCTCTCATTTCAACAATCAAGCACATTGGAGTAGGAGTGATGATTTGGATTTGTTGCATTCATGAACGATCCTTTGTATTGCAAAATAATCTAAAGTCAAAAGTGAGACCATCTAAAGCATTGGCAAGCTGACTTATGCAACTGAACAACGGTCCCAAACACATGAGCAAATCGTCAATAACGTGGCTGAAAATGAACAAATTAAGGTGTTGCAATGGTCAGGGGTGGTCCTAGGCTGTATGGTGCCCAGAGCGAACATCCCCTTCCTGCCCTGGACAGCTGTCTATAACAGAAACCACCACTGGCAACAGTCCAGTCAATATTCTGGCCACAGATTACTGAAATGCTACAGAAGGACCTTCAGGGAAACAATTCAATTCATTTCCATTCAGTTTATTTATACATCACCAAGTCACAAGAGAAGTCATCTCAGGGCACTGAACATAAACATTCGTATATAAAAATAAAAAGTTAACACTATTTCTCTGAGGAGCAGACTGCTTTGAATTTAACTCCATCACAAACTCTCATCTTGAGCAAGCTCAGAAAGCGACAGTGGAAAGGACAAACTCCCTCATGACGAAGAAACCTTTAGCAGAACCAGGCTCAGGACAGGCGGACATCTGCTTCGATCAGCTGGGTTTGAGAGGAACAGATACACAATGGCAGGTCAAGAATCACATGTTAAGATAGAGATAGTATCAAATGAAAACTATTCAATTGTAGCAAATCATTTAAGGAAATTAGGTTAATTCAAGGGTGGCCAAACCTTTAGACTTGTGGGCCACACTGAGTTCTAAAATTGGAGTCAAGGGCCGGGCCAGGAACAGATGGATGGAGTGTTTGTGTGATGTTACAGCCCAGCACTATAACAGCCACCAGGACGCTATTAATTACTGTATGTGATTCCACCTTCTGCACCACACAAGCAGCCACTAAGTCAGGATTATATGATAGAACAGTGATTTTATTTACAATAGTGAAATTATTGACTTTGTGGAG